>APFE031351495.1:52114-91672 GCA_000404065.3 Pinus taeda | reverse complement strand
CGTGTCCTGTGATTTGGACACGAATCCGGACCGAATCGTGTCGGATTCGCCGGATTCGGGATTCGCAGGGGGTTTAGGACGAATCTGGTGACTTAGGAGGTATACATTGAACAACCAAAGGTCTTTGAAACTCATGAGAAGAAGTCTCATGTATGTAGATTGAAGAAAGCCTTCTATGGGCTGAAACAGGCACCAAGAACATGGTATGGTTGAATAGATGGCTACTTGCAGAAGATGGGGTTTGTCAAGAGTGACGCAGATCCGAATCTCTACTATTTGTTTGTAGAGAACGAGCCACTAATCTTAGTATTGTATGTGGATGATCTCTTTCTGACAGGATCATCCAGACTCATTGGGGACTACAAGAAGAATCTAGCCACATAATTCGATATGAAGGATTTAGAACGAATGCACTACTTCCTAGGGTTGGAAGTTTGGCAACAGAAGGGAGAAATCTTCCTTGGGCAAGGGAGGTATGCTACAAAAATCCTGAAAAGATTCGGGATGGAGGACTGTAGACCTATGGCTACGCCAATGATCACCAACTGGAAGAAGATTAATGCATCAAAAGACAAGGATATCGATCCCACCATATACAGGCAGCTCAGAGGGTCCTTGATGTATTTGGTCAATACTAGGCTAGGCATTTGCTACGCTGTCAACACCCTCAGTCAGTTCATGGTATAACCGAAGAGGGCGCACTTGGCAGCAACCATACATGTTCTCAGGTATTTGCAGGGAACAATCGATTATGGACTCTTGTACACCGGGAGTAAGGATATCAGATTGAGTGGATTTACTGATGCAGATTGGGAAGGAAGTTAAATGGATCGGTAAAGTACCTCTGTGTATTGTTTCAACATTGGATCAGGAATGACCTCCTAGTGCAGTAGGAAACAAAAGTCCGTGGCTCTGAGCTCATTTGACGCAAAATATATGGCGGCAAGCATAGCTTCGTGTGAGGCCAGATGGCTTAGAAAATTGCTTGTGAACCTATTCAGAAGGAATATGGAGGCGACCAGGATCATGTGCGATAATCAGAGTTGCATCAAGCTCTTTGAGAGTTCAGTGTTTTATGATAGGTCGAAGCATATTGATATCCGGTGTCACTTTGTCAGGGACTGTGTCCATCAAGGAGCTGTACAGTTGAGCTACACTCCTACAGGAGAACAGGTGGCGGACATCCTCACCAAGGCTTTTGGAAGGACAAAGTTTGACTACTTCAGGGAAAAGATGGGGATGGTAAAGAACTCGTTTTTGTAGCAAAAATGGGAGTGATAACAACAAGGATGCAGAGGGAGTTGCAATGCAGACACAATGTTTGGGAGAAAGGACTAGGAACAACATGGATGCAGAGGGAGTTGTTGTACAGATTTAGTAGTGGCAGTGGCAGAGCCATGGGTAGCAGTACAGGATGCAACAATGCAGAGGATGATGGGTAGCAGGCCTAGCATCAGCACAGGGACCGATGCTAGATGATCAGGGTGATGCTCAATGAGGAGTATTGCTAGAGCACAGTCCTCGCTAAGAGGGAGTGTTGATTTGGGGTAGCATCGGATGTGCTCTAGCCACGAAAATTGGTGGAGGGGCTAAAGCACATGAGATCTCCAATACCCAAAAAGGGTTTGGGCAGATTCTAAACAGTTTGGGAGATATTAAAATAATTAATATTTTTAATGAAGTCCCTAAGTCTAAACTTAGTGAAAATAAAATATTAATGTGAATTAATATAACACTGTGTTAGAATGGTTCAAAAGTCATGGATCAATCCAGATCTAATCTTAGCCGTTGATTAGGGACTTAATCTCGGCCGTTGATTTGTCAAAGAGAAAAGTATAAGAGGAGGCTTGAGGGTCACTTGGAGAACACACTGAGGGAGACCAGTCAGTTCAATTTTTGGAGCAGGGTTAGCTGAGAAATTGAACTAGTGGTCTGGTGAGCAGTCAGGAGGCGACAAGTACGGAGCATAAAGGCGGGATTAGTCACTAGAGATCAGCGTTGAGGCAGGAGAGGCATACACAGGGCCTTTCAGACAGACGTAGAGGTAACAAAAGATTGCACAGTCACTAGCTAGGCCTGCGTGGGTGACGCAGAGAGGCCCAGGGTTGACGCAGAGGGTTTGAGAGCCACGCAAAGGTCAGTCGGGCTGACGCTGGGATTGGGAGAAGTGCTGGAGAATTGTTTCTCTCTGTGGGTAAGCCAATTTGACACCCTGTTGTACTGAAGAATTGTTGAAAAATAAAATCCTCCCTTGCTGCACTGGCTTTCCCACATTTGGTTTTTTCGGGGACTATTGTCCAAAATATCTGTGTCAATGTGTTAATGCTTGTGCATATGTTTGTTTCTGTATTACGGTGTGATATCTGCATCAATATTTATTTTAATGTTTATTGAAGTAATTTCATAAATAACTTATGTGGAATAAGTAGGAAAAATAAATTAGTTGCTGTAGTGATAGAATTTTCACATTATTTTCAACATCATAGGTTAAGAGGTCTTCTTGAGAGTCATTTGCACATAAAACAGAAAGAAGTCAATCATTCTTGACTCTTTCTCTACCCTTGCTTGACCTAGTGATCATATTGGAGGATTTCCTCCTACTATTTCTCAAAAACCCTAGGTCTCGCTTGGATTTCTTTCTAGGTCTCTCTAGTGGAGCAAAAACCCTATTTGAAGAAGAATCATCTTTGGGAAGTCAACTCACCATAGAACTTGTTCTATAAACAGTCTTCAATTGAAATCGTTCTTTACATGTATTATATCAAGCAAGAGTGTAGCAATATAGTTTATGATTTTAGTAAAATACAAGGCATCAATCAAATGACTTACAAGAGTGACTTGTATACTTAATTCTCCTTTTATCTGACTTCACATACAAAGACTATTTCGCTGGAGTTTGGTCCTTTCTTTGAAACCTTCTTAGCTTGTTGGTCTTTTGATTGAGATACTGAGGCATTGAAACTTCTTCGATTTCGTTTGTGGCCTAGATCTAAGGTGCTTCAGTCCTCTAATAGATGAACTGAGGTCCTGAACCTAAGGCTTCAACCTTCTTCCTTTAATTGAGAGCTTTGCTGGCATATTGATTGTATCTCGGACTATTTTAGATCACCTCCTGAGAATAGGTCTTCGTATCTTTCATCTGACATCTTTCGGCCTTACTATAGTAGACTTGAGGGCCTTTTCCTACCTTCTTAAATAACCTCAGCCTTTATCCTTCTTTTAGAGTTTTGGACTAGAGCTTCTGATATAGTGAATCTCATTCTTGCAAAGATCATCAGTAACTTTTGTTTAGTCTTTAGAGATTACGATCTCAAATAGGTCTTCCGGAAACAATCTCAAATAAGTCTCTAGACCTTTTGGTAGTCAACTTTTGACTTCTTTTGGCCACCTTTCGGATTCTGCTAGGCCTGTGGCCTAGTCTGAGGTTCTTCAACCCTCTTGAGATTTCTTCGATTCCTTGCAAATAGTCATTTGGTCCCTTGACACAGGCTTCAGGCTTTTAACAAAAAATTAGGCTTGTGATCTTGGATTGATCATACAGGTTGGATTTTCCAGCCTTCTTCTAGGAAACGAAAAGAGACAGATCTTGGCCTCTTTTGGGATATACTGTGAAAATTCCTAGATCTAACAGTCTTAGGAATCTTACTGCAACCAACTGAATCTACTTCACCTAGATTGTAAATTACATTACAAGCTTATTTCATATTTATTCTTGAAACATTGAAGTTTCAAGTAAATTATTGAAGTAGCTTACACCAAATTAAATATGATTCTGAAACATAGAAATTGAGCAAGGAAAATAGAAACACATAGGGCACAATTATTTTTGGACAATGGTCCCAGGAAAAGCCCAATGTGGGAAAACCGGTGCAGCGACTCTGAGGGTTTAATTATTAAGTAGTAGCAAATTCTAAATACATCACTGAATACCTCACAGGGTGATTCAATTACAGAGAGAAATACTGACAGAAGCTTTGTGAGTTTACCTCACACAATCACTGAGAAATCTTGGCTGGTCCAACCCTAAACTGACTACCCTCCGACAATTCTGGCTGCCTCTGCACTGTGTCTGCATCAACCCAATGTCAACCTCTCTCGGTGCTGCATCACTTCTCTGGCTGGTTGATCGGCTGTCCAGGAGATTCGATTTTTGCCTCCTGGTCTCACACCCCGGTTTCGTGCTTTTGAATATCGAATTCTTCTGCAGATTTCAGACTTCTCTCTCTCCCTTTGCGCTACTTGTGCGTGGCCCTTCTGGCCTTGCGTCAAGTCTTCTGGATCACTCACTGTCTCTCTCTGCTAATGTATCTCCGAATGAGAATCTCTCTCTCCGGAAGCTGCTTTCCTTGCCCCTTAACTGCAAGAGATCTTTTCAATCGATTTTTCCTCCTGAGAACTTCTCACTTCAGAAAATTGATTTTCTCAATCTCTTTATGTGTTTTCCAAATGACCCTCAAGCCCCTTCTTATATCTTCCTGTTGGACAACCAATGTTCTAGATTAAATCATAATCAAAGGCTCAGATCGTTTTGGCTTGATCTGTGGCTTTTTCTAGAAGTTTCACCCGTGACCCCTGATTAGATTAAAATCCATTAATATTTTAATTTTCTTAAATTTAGACTTAGGAACCCCACTAAAAATATTAATTATTTTAGTAAAATCACTTATGGGTGGAATTTTCCAAAATGCTTGTTGGGTTCTTTGGAATACCTATGCCCAAGTCTTCCTGCAAAATTTGAGGCTTAGAGCACATTTGATGCTATCCCAAATCAACACTCCCTCTTAGCGAGGAATGTGCTCTAGCGATACACTGTTACTGCATACTGCTTTGACTCTGAAGCCTCGCCTTTGTGTTGTTGATGTCTAACCTGTTGTCCACCAACTACTACGTTGCTGCTGTAACTGCACTGCTGCATTTGACACTGCCACTGCCAATGCTACATCTATACTACAACTCCCTCTCAAATGCTACATCTACAATGCTTCTAGCACTGCCGCTATCAACGCTACATCCGTACTGCAACTCAGTTGCTGAGAGAAGCAATTGAAAACACCCAAAACTGAACAAGTATCCAGTGGATAAACCTCGGTGTTGAAACCCTGATTGCTGCTAGTCCTATGCTGTCTTCTGAAGCCATTGTGCTGCTGAAGCTCTGTACTGTGTCTCCTCGCACTGCTGCCTCTTTGCTCTGCACTGCTCATGTTGTGGTGCTACTAACCATTGCGTTTGTTGAATCAACATTGCATGGCACCAACTGAAAACTCCACCATCCCGCTACTACTGCTCATGGGCTCCTGTAGCAAGGTGATGATCCAAGAGGTGGGCTCCTCAAGGATCCTGCCCATCTGTAGCTCTGTCAAACTACAATTCTATATAAACCCACCTCGCTCCTGGAGGTATCTCGGCTGTCATGGCGAACTCCTCCTCTTGTTCAATCCTAGCGGCTGCAACTTTAGGATCATGCTTCTCATCCTTGTCCTTTTTCTTCAAAGGACATTAGGATGCATAGTGGTCCATCTCGCCACATCTGAAGCACTTCACCTTGGAGACGTCCTTATTTTGTCTCTGTTGCCTCTGCTCTCCCTTCGATGCAAGGGCTGCGTTATCCTCCTCCTCTACTTTGGGCTTCGACCCACTTCTGCTGCTGCTCCCGTCAAGTTTGACCTCTAGCAGGTCTCTCCCCAACCGTTCTTGTTTCAGAGTTGCCCACATCTTTGTGAAAATTTCTAAACTGAAATTCTACTGCAGCAACTGATTTATTTCACCTACTTATTATTCACAATAAGTTATTTATGAAATCCCTTCAACAAATATTAAAATAAATTCTACTACAATTATCACACAATTACTTAGAGAAAAATACATGCACAAGAACTAATCACATCAACACAGTTGTTTTTGGACAACTGTCCCTGGAAAAACCCAATGTGGGAAAACCGGTGCAGCAGATGAGGGCTTTATTAATATTCAACAACAAGTGCTTTTACAAGGAATGATTTTACAGAGAAACTGAAAGAAAACACTTGAGACTTTCCCTTTTAGACTTTCCGACACTTTGGAGACCCTGCGCCCACTCATGCGTCACCTCTGTGTCACTCTGCATGGCTCAGTGTGGCTTTGAGTGGCTCTGCGTCCCTCTGCGTTAGCTTGCGTGAGGGCTGTGTCTCTCCTTTGGACTGCGTCTCTCTCTACGCTGTCTCCCACTGTCCCTTTGTCACCTCCTCCTCAGTCACTGCTTGTTGCTGATGCCCTCGTCTTCCTCCACCCTGCAACTCTCCCTTTGAAATCGTTCTCCTTTACTTGAGAATTGATTTTTGTAGAGATACTGAGTATCTGCTGGTGTGTCTCCAAATGATCCTCAAGTCTTTTCATATACTTTTCCTGTTGACGAATCAATGGTCGAGATTAAGTCCCTAATCAACAGCTAAGATTAAAACAGACTTGATCCTTGTCTCTTAGAAGCTTTTCACCCTTATCTTTATTAATACCCATTAATGTAGGAATTACAGGGTAAGTTCCTCAAATAGAAGACCAAAGGACACCGGTCACAAATAGATCACAGATCAATACACCAGTATTCTTGATGTGGTTAAAACCCTCAAAGAGGGAAACAACCCACGACCTAAGCCAACGTGGCCAGTTCAGGCAATTTATTAATGTAAAAGAAGGAAAATTTACATAAGCTTCTCTCATGAACGGTCACCTTACAAATGACCCTCCATGCTCTTTAAATAGAGATTATGTACCAATCGGGTGTTAAGCCACAGATCAAGTATCAGTAATACTGAGGAGAGAATGAACCGTCGGATCACTTCATGTCTAGAACAAATCGTGACAGTCGGATTGTAAGTTACAAAAGTACATAGTAAAGAAACACACTTTACCTAACTCTACACTAGACCAAGTTATACTTAACTATTTCCTATGTGTCGGAATATCCTAACATCCCCCCTTAAGAACAACTTGGGATAGGATTGAAGGATGTACAAATATGACACAATAGGAGAAGGAAGGAGGCATTTGAGCCTCTCCCCCCTTAGTGACAACTTCTTGAACTCCAACCATAAATCAAAGTTCAGTAAACTTTGCCTCTGTGAGAGCCTTTGTAAAGATGTCTGCAACTTGATCATCGGTTGAACAATATTGCACTTCAAGAACATGGTCATGAATGAGCCTTCTGATGAAGTGCATGTGTAGTTCAATGTGTTTATTGTGCTGATGTTGGAATGGATCTTTGCATAGCTAAAAGCCAAACTTTGACAGGATCTGAAGAAGCCACATGGCTTCCTTTCTAGCTTCTACGGCACCACGATACTCTGCTTCAGCTGAAGAAAGAGAAATAGCACTTTGTTTCTTGCAAGCCCATGTAATAGGTCCAAAACCAAGAGTGAAGACATAACCTATAGTAGACTTTCGATCATCAGGGTCACCAGCCCAATTAGAATCAATGAAACCAACCAATAGAGGAGATGCTTCTGCAATGTAATGAATCCCAAACTAAATTGTACCTCGAACATAACGAAGTATTCTTTTAGCTTCTTTCCAATGACTTTCATGTGGGTTTTGCATAAACCAAGCAATAAGGCCAACAACAAAGGAAAGGTTAGGACAGGTATGGGTCAGATACAAAAGTTTTCTTACAAGCTGATGGTATAAGGTAGCATCAACTTTAGGGGAAGTACAAGTGACTGAAAGTTTGGCTCCAGACTGAAAGGGAGAAGGCGTTGGCTTACAGTCTTCCATGTGAAAGTGGTGTAGAAGATCACAGGCATACTTGGACTGGGAAAGGGAAATACCTTCCTTTGATTGTAAGACTTGAAGACCAAGAAAATAATGCAAGTGTCCTAAGTATGTCATTTCAAACTGCTTTTTAAGGCTGGACTTCACATGGTTTATAAGGTTGGGATCACTACCAGTAAGGATAAGATCATCAACATAAAGAACAAGAATGATACGAGACTTAACCACTTTCTTGGTGTAAACAGTATTGTCAGAATGACACCTAGAAAAGCCAGTATCTAAAAGAAAGTTATCCATTTTGGCATACCAAGCCTGAGGGGCTTGTTTGAGACCATAAAGGGATTTCTTAAGCTGACATACAAGGCTCGAGTCTGTTTGTATAAAGCCAGGAGGTTGTTTCATATAGATTTCTTCATGCAAGTCCCCATGCAAGAAGGCAGATTTAACATCCATCTGATGGACTTCCCATTTGAAAGAGGCAGTAAGGGAAAGAACAAGGTAGATAGATTTCATTTTGGCAACAGGGGAGAAGGTTTTAGTATAGTCAATGCCTTCAACCTGTGAAAAACCCTTAGCAACACGACGAGCTTTATGTTTATCAACTTTTCCATCTGGTCCAAACTTGGTTCTGTAAACCCATTTGCATCTAACAAGTTTTCGTCCCTTTGGAAGAGGAGCAAGATCCCATGTATCATTTGCCAATAATGAACGATTTTCTTCATTCATAGCTGCGTCCCGATCTGGATGGCCTGAAGCTTTTGCAAAGGTGTCAGGATCATAATTCGCTAAAGCTTGAGCTAGTAAAGAAGAGACTCTATCAGACTGAGAACGTGTACATCGCTGATCTGTAGGATCTCTTGCAAGAGCACCTGCTACATCCCGAGTAGCACAGACCCATTTTGGAAGCTGAGGAGCGGAAGGAGGATCCCGAGAATGTGAGGATGGATTGTCATCCTTGCTGTCATCATCTGAAGAAGAAATATTTTTAGAAGTAGAAGGGATAGAGAGAGGTGGCACATCTGCTGAACTAGGCTCGTAGGCTGATATATTTTCAACAAACTTTACCTCTCTTCTAATGATCATTTTTGGACTTTGGTGGAAGAAGTCTATACCCTTTGACATCTTCAAAATATCCAACAAAAATACATTTTTCACTCTTAGGTTCTAAGGCTTTATGTTTCTCATTGGGAATATGGGCCCATGCTTCACTTCCAAAAACACGAAAGTGACTTATATCTGGTTTAATTGAGCTACATGCTTCTTCGGGAGTGATGTTCGTTAAAACTTTAGTAGGAGTGCGATTTACTACGTAATTTGCATGGGTAGTTGCTTCTACCCAAAAACTAAGACTAAGTCCTTTAGATTGAAGCATACAATTAGCCATTTCCTTTAAGGTGCGATTCTTCCTTTCAGTTACACCATTTTGTTGTGGGGTATATGGAACAGTGGCTTGCATTTGAATTCCATGCTCAGTGCAAAAGTTGATGAATTTGTTGTTAACATATTCTCCGCCATTATCAGATCTTAGCTTAAGAATTTGATGTCCATATTGTTTCTCAACAAAGGCCTTGAAGGCCAAGAACATGTTAAATACTTCACTCTTGAGTTTTAAGAAGTATACCCAAGTGCGTCTGGAGAAATCATCAATGAAAGTTAAGAAATACTTGTAGCTAGAGAATGAAACAACTAGAAGTGGACCACATAAATCACTATGCACAAGCTGTAAAGGGGTTGAGGTGTGCCAAAAGGCACGTTTTTCAAAACTATCCTGATGATGTTTTTTGAGTACACATCCGGAACAAACACCATCTCTGCAAGATACCATAGGAAGACCTGTCACCATATTTTCCTTAAGTAGATTTTGAAGGGAGCGATAGTTTAAGTGACCAAATCGCTCATGCCAAAGTTTGCTCACTTCATCATTATGAGCAACAATTACAGAGGGAAAGTTGATGACCCAAAGTTGTTAAACTTATATAACGTTGTAGAATCATCAGCAATAACAGTAGCGAAAATCTGTCTAGGATGTCTTAGGTCCTTAATTACAGGTGAAAAATCAATGATTTTATCTTCACCTAAATGAGTGATCTGAGATACAGATAGAAAGTTGCAGGATAAGGTAGGAACACATAATACATCATTAAATTGACCATTGTCTAGATGAATAGTTCCAGTCCCTACAACACTAAAAGATCTATCATCAAGAACATATATATTTTTGGTGTTACAATCATTTAAAGAAGAAAACATGGCTTTGTTTTTGGCCATGTGATAAGAAGTTCTAGAATCATTGAGCCACTCATGAGAATGAGAAGAAGAAGATACAATTAGTGCATAAACAGACCGAGATGCTTGATAACCCCATGTAGAAAGTGCTATTCCTAAAAATGAAGTTGAAGTTGAAGAGTGCTCCCAATTGATGTTATGCTTCTTCAATGATGCTTCCAAGGCTTCTATCTTCTTAAAGCATTTGGATTCTAGGTGGCCATCTCGATTACAAAAGTTGCAATGTCTGTCAGCGTTCTTCCATTTGTTTTATTTGCCTTATCATTTTGTTGAATTTATTTTTCATTTTGAGATTGAAATTGCTTAGGACCTTTGTTTGGTTTAGGACCATTCTTTTTAGGACACTACTTCTTAGGGTTCTTTAAATTTGGTTGTTGGTGGGCTGCTAAGGCTTTCTTAGAAGAGTTTCCAGTATTAAGAAGACTAAGATGTAAGAGTTTTTCTTGTTTTCTTATTAAAGAATCACAAAAGGCATCAAAAGAGGGGGACTTGTAGGCTTGTCCTTAAGAAATAAAGGTTGCTCTAGTAGAATGGAAGGTGGAAACAAACACAAAGGAGGTTGTTCCTAATTTCATAAGAATGGAATAGATAAGGCTACCATCTTCTTTCTTAACCTTAACACCTTCCAAGACAAGTCTAAGGGTCTTGGACTTGGACAAAAAATCTTCAATAGAAGAAATACTATTGGGGTCCAACGTAAGCAACTAATTTTCGAGTTGATGGACTTTAATTTAATTTTTAATTCCAAAAACTTTATCGAACTGTTTCATTACTTTATCAGGGGTATCAATTTTTACGATATGGAATCTAAGGTCTAGAAAAATAGACATTCCTATCAACCCACATGCTCGATCTTGCTCATTTTCCCATTTGGCTTGCATATCTTCATCTTTAGGTTTAGACTTTTGGCCTGAGGCCATTCTATAAAGACCTTTACTTCTAAGTAAATCCACAATGTAGGACAACCATTGGAAGGAGTTGGTGTTGTCAAGAATAACTTGGCATGGACTTTCCATTTTAACATAAACTGAAGTTGTAGATGCTGAAACTAAGTGTTCCAATGGAAAGATCTGGAAAAATTAGGCCATTAAGAAAAACGGCTCTGATTATGACTTTTTGAAGAAAAGTTGTTGAATAAGCTGATGAAGTACGTGAATGTTCGGAAGTGAATGATAATGTTATATTTAAACCTCCCCCCCCCCCCCGCCCTTCCCAAACTTTATCTAATTAGCTCACTTTTAAAAAAATATTACTCTATGTGACCCACTTTTATAAATAAGTGAAAGTCATTTTTTACAATGGTACTTTATGAGCTATCCACTAAATTGTAACTTAAATAAAAAATAAAGTGACTTAGAATTATAAGTGACTCACTTTTTTATAATGAGTAAGAATACTTTTACATAAAGTAATTTTAAAACATAAGTTACATGTGTTTTTTGAAAAAATAACTCAACAAAAAGAAAGACTTGAACCCAAGACCTCTATTCTCATAAAATAACTTTGGACCAAGTGAGCTAGTTTAAAAGGTTAGCAATTTTTAGAAAAGAGGAAGGGTTTTGTTTTTGTTTTTTTGTTTTTAACTCACTGAAGCTTTGGGGTGCATGCTTACTTGAACAATGTTACTTGGGAGCGGGAGCGAAAGCAGGGAGCAGGAGCGAAAACGGGTGCAAGAGCGACATTTTCAAAAGCTCCCGGTTTGGGAGCGAATCCCGGAGCGATTTTTTAAAAATATATATATTTTTTATATTTTGATACACATATGTCAACAAAAACATGTAGAATGATGAATTAGATATAAAAACCATAAAAAAAACATAAATTGATCATTGAACCATATCACATCAATCATCTAGAAGTTATAATCTTCATCAACCATGTCCACAAGTTAGTAACATACATATTACAACTGCAACATATTGAGTCTCGTGAATCATGATTCATTAAATTCAATCTTAAAGTTTCAACTTCAAGCTTTCAAAATTGAAAATCCAATATATAATATTTATCATCATTAATCACCAAAGTTGTACTTGTAAGTTAAGTTTAACCATTACAAGAAATAATATCTTAGATATTTCTAAGTTCTAACTGTTAACATGAAATGAAATGTTTTAAAATGAAATATGAATAATGAAATGAAATGAAACAACTTTAGTCTTTCACGAAGCATCATATTCATAATTCACAATCATTACCAATGAGTTATAATTTCCAACTTCGCAACTTCAAACTTCAAACTTTCATTGTCACAGTCATATATTTTTTACAAAATTGATCATTATGATATGAAAGAGTCAAGAGTCAAGAGCCAAGGACTCAAAACAATTATGAAAACTAATAGAAACTAGAAAAGACAAGTAAACTGTAAATCTACATGTGGCCCTTGCCACGAGAGTCTCCTGTATAAGCAGGTCATGGTGGTCTTCTAGGAGTCTCTCGCAAAGACCGACGACCAGAACTAGAAGGCACATGCCTTCCACGTGAGGGTGTAGATGGAGGTGGCGACAGCAAAGGAACAAGACTCAGAACTCGAGCACTGCCATGGATGGTGGAGGTGGCATGGCTGCTGCAGCTGCTTCATCTTCATCCCTTATAAGTTCCTCTTCCAGTTCTTCAAGATGTACAGTGCCATCCTCCAAATTGTCATCCTCTAGGTGGTTGTCCCAAATTTTATATGTGGGATCCTCATAAGCTCGATCACAGTAATGACTCAACAACCTCAAGTTGTAGTGCACATAAACCAAGCTTTCTACCCGGTTTTCATTGAGTCTGTTTCTTTTCACATTATGTATGAAGTTGTAGGTGCTCCAACACTTCTCTGCAGAAGAAGTATTTACAACCTGTGATAGAACTTTTTTTGCCAATTTTGGCAAAAGTCCCTGGCCGCCATATGTTTCCTACCATGTGAGAGAATCAAATCTGTCTCTGTCTTCCGTTGCATGGAAGTTACCAAACAAACCAGTGCCATTGAAGTATCTGCCTATTTCAAGGTGCACAACTGCACATTCCTCCCTGTCAGGTATCAACTTTTCTAATGCTTCCAAATATCCTCTAGTTACCTCTGCATCTAAATGGGGTTTGGTCCTAATCCCCCCCCCTGGTGCAGGTTGGCCCAATCAAGATGTAGAATAGTATTTTGGCGTAAGGATATACGCCAAGCAATGTAATGGAAGATTAAGTTTATTACACTGTACACACACAAAATCGTGAATCAGTTTGTACAAGTCGGGATCTCTGTTATGAACAATATCTTTTATTTGCCCCAACATGGTATCCGTCTGCTCATACACCTCGCCAATCACTGGTTTATCTGTATCTGCAAACCGAATCATGTGATCAATGGGCTTGGTGAAATCCAATACTTGTCTCACACTTGACCAAAACTGACCATCAAGAGCGGTCTCCTCCACCAGTTCAAAACCTCGCCTGTCAGTTGCATTTGTAGCCCTTTCCTTTAATACTTGCCAATGTGGACTTGATACCATGCTAGCCAATGACTCTCTTACCTTCAAAAGGCGCTTGAAGGTGAGGTAATAGCTACCAAATCTGGTCTCTGCAATCTTCAACAACTCCAATCTTGAGTGACTGCGGAAAAGGCTATGGGTGTTGCTATGATTTGTAATAAATTTTATCATTTGTTTGCCTTTCTTGTACAAATCACTAATCCATTTGTATTGTGCATTTTTGTTCTTGACAACATCATGCATCAGAAGGTTCAATGTGTGAACCAAACACCCAGTCCAAAATATGTTGGGGTATTTATCCTCAATAATTGCTCCCGCTGCCTTACAATTAGGAGCATTATCAGTGATGACTTGGATGACATTGTATGGCCCAATACCGTCAATTGTTTCAAGTAATGCTTCTGTAATGTTGATGACGGTCTTGAACTTGTCTGAGTAATCATATGCATTTAGAAAGATGGCACCACTAACAAACACAGCAAGAACACTTATGAATGGCTTGCCTTTTACATTTGTCCATCCATCAGATACAATGGACACCCCATGGTCAGTCCAAGAACTTGTCATTCTATTCAAAGAATGTGATATTTTTGCTTTTTCATGATCAAGTCCAACGGTTCTTGCCTTGTCATACCTAGGGCTCTTGTATCCTTTAGGGGCATCATTTATGGCAGAAACCATTTCGTGCCAATAAGGTGAGCGAAGAACATTCAATGGTATCCCACATGCATAGAGAAACCTGTAAACCTTTGAATCCACATCATTCCTACACCCCTCATCAAGGAAATCTGATATGGTTTTACGCCTTAAAGCTGGTGACCCTGTGCCTCCATATCCACTGCCTTGGGAGGATGTTGAAGGAGTTCTTTGTGCTTGTGATTGTGAGCTTGGTTCAAAGAAACCCCTTGATTTTTTAGATTTGTATTGGGCTTCTTCCTCTTCTGTGATGTATTTGGCTTTATTTGCTGCTGACACAGCTGCACAAGTTTTGATTCCTATTTGTTTATCTCCATCCCATGGCCTTTTCCCGCAGAGGTGTTTTCTGGCATCGGCATATGAACCTATGTAATTATTGTTGCAATGGGGGCAATGAAATTTAGTGGTTCCATCCTCTTTCCCTGCTTCAGGCCTGTTAACATATTTCCACAATGGGGTTTGCTCTTGTTTAGTTTTTTGAGAGTCATGTTCACCCTCCTTCAGCTCCTCCTCACTGGGGTTTTCATCAAATCCACTTTCTCTAGCTTCTTCATCCCCCTCTTCATTTTGGCCCCTCCGTTTCCTACTCTCCAACACCATAATAACTAGAAAAGGGACCAAGAAGAGGAAAATTCCAAGAAATATAGCCAGGTCCATGATATTTGATATTTGTAGGGTTTTGAATCTGCAAAATTTAATGGGAATGGGAATGGGAATAAGAATGTTAAAATTAATTTAATTTATTTAGATTAATTAATTTAATTTCTTTAGATTCATGATTCTTTTACTAAATAAACTAAACTAAACTAAATTAAACTAACTAAACTAAACTAAATTACTACTTAACTAAGGTTTAAAATACTAAATTACTAAGTTACTAACCTCCTTGTAGGCTTGCTTCTTGCTCCTCGGCGCTCGCTCCTTGCTTCTCCTCGCTCCTTTGCTCTCCTCAACTCATTCAAGTCACAATTAAATATTTTTTTGCCCCCCAAGTCGTTTTAAAACATTTTTTTTTTTAAATGAATATTTTTTTGCGTCCGCGGAAATTTTTTTGCGCGAATCGCTCTCGGCGTCGCGCACGTCGCTCCTGGAGTGAAAATTAAAAGCTCGGGAGCGATTGGGAGCTGATCGCTCCTGAGCTTTAATTTTCACTTGGGGAGCGATGCTTCCGAACTCGCTCCCGATTTTTGCAGGGAGCGGAAATTTATCGGGAGAGCGCTCTTGACCCGCTTTCGAGCCGCTCCCGCTTGGAGCGCGGATTGGGAGCGGGTTCGAAGGGGGGCGGGGTGCTCCCCCGCAACTCTGGGTTGCAAACAGGAGAGACGAATGACACATATATATAGTGATCATGATGACCAAATTGGTATCTCTTTAGCTTGGGGCCGACTTGACTATGGGAGGGATGACTTGATCTATTTGGAGCCAAAATCCAAAATTCAAAAACTCAAAATTTCTTTCTTTTGAAACTGACATGAAGAACATGTTTTTTATTTATTGTCATATATTGCAAGGGCTAGAATATTAATTATGAAGACTGACCTTAGCTACAAAATTCAACACTTTTGAGGCTCTCTATCTGTAGATCTCATAAGGTTGCTGATTGGCAAGATGAACAAAATGGGATTTTTTTTCTCTCCTAGGGGTCAGCCTCTTGGGTGGGTAACAGTCCCAAGGCCTTATTTTAGATTCATATTTTGGGGAATAATCAGCAGGTAATGAGTCCATAATTAAGCCTGAGCCAGACATGTTAAGCTGCATCCAGACTTATTTCAATTTGGCTTCCTGACCCAAAATTGCTTCATGCTAAAATTTTGGTGACTAAGCCCTAGGCTTCTTGCATAAACTATTTCTTTTGAGATTAGCTTCACTGCGAATCTAAACAATTTATCTTTTCCATTGTTACTAATGTCTTTATTTTCATGGTTGGTAATATATTGCCTGTCAAAAACAATGGTACATGGTTGTCAGGATGGAAAAATATTTAAGAACCTCCTAGTTATATTTGTAAATATACAGAAAATTTTGTAGATTTATGAAAAGAAAAATGCAATATTGGGCAGGTAAAGTTTGTCGCAGAATGAATATCATGCTTTATTTAGGGAAAGTAGGTGAAATATAAATATATTAATTTTCAGTGGTGCACCTTGATAATTTGGGCCAATATTATGAAGCACATCTTGTGTAATTATGATATTGTTTTCTTTGATTTTTTTCTTCGAAATAGCCAATTTATGAAAAATGACCCATAAAATTTTCCCTGGTGGGTAGCAGAGAGATTTTGAACCTAAAATGTTATGCTTAGGATTTAAATAATCCAATATCTTTAGCTAACGAAAAGTTGGTTTTTTTACGATACATTTATTCACAGATTCATCATCATTTGTTTTTTCATTATGACACTGATGGAATGATCTTATTTGAATTGTTCTGTTGCTGAGGTTTTACTTCTGTGATTTTTCAGCAAGAGTGAATATGTGCGATGCTTGCATTTAGCTCGAGAGAGTTATCTTTACATTGCCACCAACCTGGGATATCTAAATTGCATCGACTTAACTGTTCCTGGAGAAGAAAAGTGGACGACTATACTCAAAATTAATGACAAGGAGCCCATTGTTTGTTTGGATGTACTGGTCATGGAGTCCCCTGATTCCCCAGCCTTACAAGAAGATTGGGTTGCAATGGGTGATGGGAAAGGAAGAGTGACTGTTGTGCAACTTGTATCTAGTAATCTTAATCATGAAAACCTATGCTCTTTTACTTGGTCTGCTGAAAGAGAGAGGCAACTTCTTGGGATTTACTGGTGCAAGTCCTTAGGGCATAGGTATGCCTTCATTTCTAAGTATATTCTTCACATAAGTTATAAGACATAGATTCTCTTGTAGCTGATAGAATTGGACGGGATATGTTTGGTGTCTTGACTGTACAGGCATGTTTTTACAACAGATCCAAAAGGAGGATTAAAATTGTGGAGGTTGGAGTACACATTTAGAGAATTCAGTGAATCTGAAATGGTTGGAGGGGATCCTTCAAAAGAGTATCAGGCATCTTTAGTTGCTGATTTCACATCAGCATTCTTGGCACGCATTGTATGTATTGATGTGAGCCTTGTGGATCAGGTATTAGTTCTATCCAGTTGATCTAATTGCATTGGTTTTGCATATCTGGTACCATTAGTTTGATTGTATGTTCACCAGCTTAGTTATGATGACAATAATTTGTACAATAGATCACAATTAGTATTTCATCGCTTGTTTCTTAAGTTTAGGTCAACTTTGTCGGCGTGCATTGTATTTTATAGATGCAAGCTTTTGGGTGAGGTATTATAGATGGGCACAACACCACAAATCAAGAAGATTTTCCCATTCAAGAACTAATAAGAATAAATTATGCAAGTATAAGAAGAGGATTGTTGGAAATGTACAAAATGTATACCGATTTGTGTTACTATATATATATATATAGAGAGAGAGTACAAAATTCCATTGAGAGTGATGAAAGTTGACCAAGTCATCAATAAAATACAATAAAGTGGGTGAATGATCAATCTAAACTATGTTACCTAAAATGGATAAGGATACAACACAGAGCATACTGAATTATAATAGAAAAGTAGTGTTATAATACATGTTTACTGAATTAAGTCTTATCAATTCTTCCTTGCTAAGAGGATATTGTCTCTGATTTTTGTTGAAGATGGACAAAGTGCTACTCAAATTTAGACTAGAATAACTATTATCACAAAATCTTGCTCCTTAGTGCAAAGTCCTCACAGGGTGCAAAGACTAGTGGAACGTTAGAAATGTTTCCACTGTCACCAAAGCAACAACTTCCCTTGTTTTAGTGAAGGACAAAGTCCAACACAAGGGAGATTTCCCTGTAGGACTCAGGGTTCCTAAGGCAAGACACAATTAAGTCTAAGGTCTCCTTGGTAGCTGCCCAAATCACCACCAATGAAATATATCAAGCAAAATATGAATTAGATGGTTACTTAAATTAAATTTCAGACTTGCTTTTATGATTTTAAGGCTGATTTGTGAGGACTTACCAAGTTATTATCTAATACAATATTTTCCCCAAACAAAGCAAATTTAAAAATACTAATGGCCGTTATAAAACTTGTATAAATGATTAAAATTTACAACAGTAATACGATTCAGCCCTTTAAACAGTTCATCAAGAAGTAAAAATATGGGCTAAAACAATTGATAGGTCAAGGATTTATATAATATATAAATTCTGAAAATTAAAGCTCATGTAACTGTCAATCAAAACAAAATGTTTAACCCTAAATATGCAACAATATAAATCAACAAAGGTATTTTGCATTGCAATGAGAATGATTTTAAATCAAAAACATGTAAGAAAACCTTAGGATTTTAGGTATAAAAATATGCAAAAAGAAACCTTAATTGTTGATTTGGGGTAGCATCGGATGTGCTTTAGCCATGAAATTTGGTGGAGAGGTTGGGGCACATGAGATTTTCAATATCCAGAAAGGGTTTGGACAGATTCTAAACAGATCAGGAGATATTAAAATAATTAATATTTTTAATGGAGTTTCAAAGTCTAAACTTAGGGAAAATAAAATTAAAAATATTAATGTGTATTAATATGAATCTGTGTTAGAATGGTCCAAAAGACATGGATCAAGCCAGATCTAATCTTAGCCGTTGATTAGGGACTTAATCTCGGCAGTTGAGATGTCAACAGGAAAAGTATAAGAGGAGGCTTGAGGGTCACTTGGAGAATACACCAGAGTGATCAGTGATTCTATTCTCTAGAGCGGGGTTTGCTAAGAGAGATAGAATCAGTGATTGGAGAGCAGTGGAGGGGCATTGAGTACAGAGAGACAAAGAGGCAGAGATAGTGCTGGGAGAGCAGCAGAGAAGCCAGAGAGAGAGAGACGCAGGAGCAGCTAGTGCTCACGCAGGGCCACGTAGAGGCAGCGAAGTGCTACGCAGAGCACCAGAGGGGCCAGCGTAGCTAACACAGAGGCTCAGAGAGCTGACGTAGGGCCTCCTTGGGTTGACGCAGGGCCTCCTCGGGCTGACGCAAGCCAAGATAGGTTGATGCAGGGCCAACATTGGGCTATGAGAGGCTGATGCAGTCTAGATTGGGCAGACGCTGGGGTTTCTGGGGCAGATTGGTGCTGAGTAGCTGCCAGAAAGGATTATCTAGGGTCTTAGCCAGTAGATTTGTAAGAAACAGAGAGGTATTACTGCCAAGGAAATTCTTTGTTGGGTAGGCCAGTTTCGACACCCAGATTGTACTATGATATTGCTTAATAAGAAAACCCTTAGATCGCTGCACCGATTTTCTCACATTGTGTTTTTCTGGGGACATTAGTCCAAAATAATGGTGTCATATGGTGTGTTTGTTCTTGTTTCTTTTAGTTGTTGAGCATGCACTAGTGTTTATTTTCAGTATTTACATTGTAAATAACTTGTTAAGGAAAAATAACAAGTAGGTAGGAATAAATCAGATAAAGTGCATGGAGGGTTTCTAAGTAAACTTAGAAACTTCGACATGGTATCAGAGCATGATTGCAGATCACGGGAGGACTAAAAGACGTCAGCCGAGCGGAGCAATAGCAACATAAAACGGTTGTCCCGGGGTGACAGAAGCTATTTCTAGTAGCGTAGAAGCCAAGGAATGTGACGCAGAGCCAGCCAGGGCCACGCAGAGGAAGTTGGGAGCTGTGCAGAGCCTCAGAGATGCCAGCGTCACTGACGCAGAGGGCCAGAGGGTTGACGCAGGGAATCCCAGGGCTGACGTAGAGGGCCAGAAGGCTGAGGCAGAGAAGGGTTGATGCAGTCCACAAAGAGGCAGTTGCTAGGGCCTAGAAGGCTGCAGGAATATTGCAGAGTGGAGCTGGTGAGGTATTGTAGTCAGAACAGCACCTGACAGAGCAAGGCTAGAGGAGTTGTTGCCTAGGGTTTCTAGCCGAGGAACCCGGATTAGCAGTGCAGTTGCACAAGACAATCAGAGTAGGGCGCATCTCGACAAGCAGCAGAAGGATTTCCAGGAGGGAAATCAGGACTTAGAGGTAGTCCAGGAGAGAACTTCCAGATGAGAAGTAGAGACTCAAAGGAGTCGAACAGAGAACTTCCAGGAGAGAAGTAGAGGAGCGTCATGGCACTACACGGAGTAAGAGACTAGGATAGACTGGACAGAGCATCGAACTTTGTGGTCTGGAAGGCTAGAATCTTATCCGTGCTTGGTAGGAATCATGTCAAGAACTTCGCCTTGAAGGTAATAACTGTCTCAGTCGACCCCAGTGATAATGATAGGTATGAGGAGGCGATGGCAAGGGCCAAGAGCATTATCTTTGACGGGGTCAAGGATTATGTAGTACCACATAGCCGAGAAGGAAAACTACATTTGAGATGTGGGAGGCTCTCAAGAAGCTATACCAGCATAATTCTGTGCAGAGAAGAATGTTGCTCGAGAATCAGATGAGGTCGTATCAGATAAAGAAGGGACAATCGATTGACACCTTCCTCGGAGGACTGAATGAGATCCGAGATCAGTTGACTGCTATAGGGGCGACACCAGATTAGGAGCTAATGGTGAGGAAAACCCTGAATATTGTCTCAGAAGACTGGGAAGTGTTTGTCCAGAGTATATTGGGCAGAGGGACACTTCCACCGTGGGACGAGATGTGGGCAGCGTTTCGCCAGGAAGAGATCAGACGACAGTCAAAGATAGGTAGCAACAACAAGGGGATCAAAGTCAAGCAGGAGGAGGAAGATGTGGCCCTAGCATCTTAGGGAAAGCAGGAAAAGCGGAGGAAGAAAGATCTCTCCAAGATCAAGTGCTTCCACTATGGGGAGCTAGGTCATTATGCGACCCAATGTCCAAGGAAGAAGAGTAAGGGAGAGTCTTCCGAGACTAAGGCAGCGCCAGCACGGGTAGAGAAGGAAGTTTTGATAGACGATGATTGTGCCATGAGTGCATGCGCGCCACTTGAGCGAAACTGCGCAGACATCGAACTGTAGTAAGGTGGACTACAGGCGATGAGGGGTAGGATCCTGAGGTACCCAGCCTCTTGGATTAGACCTTGCTACGAGAACTCGAAGAGGATTAGCAGGATTGGCTGAGTCGGGTAGAGATGGATGCGGATGGAGCGGCAGATAGAGCTACAGTGCAGGAGTCCTGAGATAGCGCGAGGCTAGCAGGCTGCAGCAGTGTGAGAGGCACAGGAGTGTTGCACCAGTGCAGGATAGCATAGGGAGGTGTGGAATGGTGCGAGATGCAGGGAGTTGTTGCAGCAGCACAGAGGTCAGAGAGGGAGCACTTGTTAGCGGTAGAGGGAGCTTCAGCATCAGTTGGTGTCTATAGCCCAACAGGGAGGTCAGATTGGGAGATTAGTGACTTACTTCTTAGTAACTGAGTTGCAGTGCATCAGTGGGTAGCGCGATGCAGCATGATGAGAGGAGGTGCAGTGCGGATGCAGTGCTAGGAGAAAAGACCAGCAGTAACACGGATGCAGAGGGAGCTATCGTACAGATGCAGCAGAGGCAAAACCATGGGCAACAGTACAGGATACAACAATGCAGAGGATATTGGGTAGGAAGGCCTAGCATCAGCCTAGGTACCGATGATGGATGATCAGGGTAATACTCAGTGAGGAGTATTGCTAGACACAGTCCTCGCTAAGAGGGAGTGTTGATTTGGGGTAACATCGGATGTTCTCTAGCCACAAAATTTGGTGGAGAGGTTGGGGAACATGAGATCTCCAATACCCAGAAAGGGTTTGGACAAATTCTAAACAGATCAGGATATATTAAATCAGAGAGCTGACGCAGGGCCTCCTGAGGCTAACGCAGGCCACGATAGGCTGATGCAGGGCCAACGCTAGGCTAGGAGAGGCTGACGCAGTCCAGATTGGGCAGATGCTGGGTTTCTGGGGTAGATTGGTGCTGAGTAGCTGCTGGAAGGATTATCCGGGGTTTCAGCCAGTAGATTTGTCAGAAACAGAGAGGTATTTCTGCCAAGGAAATTCTTTGTTGGGTAGTCCAGTTTCGGCACCCAGATTGTACTTTGATATTGCTTAATAGGGAAACCCTCAGATAGCTGCACCGGTTTTCCCGCATTGGGTTTTTCCGGGGACATTAGTCCAAAAATAATGGTGTCATATGGTGTGTTTGTTCTTGTTTCTTTTAGTTGCTGATCTATAATATGTTGAGCATGCATTAGTGTTTATTTTTAGTATTTACATTGTAAATAATTTGTTAAGGAAAAATAACGAGTAGGTAGGAATAAATCAGATAAAGTGCATGGAGGGTTTCTATCTAAGTAAACTTAGAAACTTCAACACTAATGTCTAGGGTTTTTGATGACTGAAAATTAAATATAGGCTAAACAAACCCTAGAACCATTGACGAGGCGAATAGACTAGAGTTGGGTCTGATGTGGCCCATTGCTAGCAATTCCTAGATTGCCTTTTCTATCTCCTCCTTAAATTTCTTTGTGTGATGATATGGTGTAGTGATTACGGGCTTGGCCCCTTCTAATTCTATATAGTATGTTCAAATCCTCTTTTTAGAGGCAATTACGGAGGAATATCACCAAATACCTAACCATGCTTGCCCAACACTCGTTGAATGTCTGCTTTGTACTATGGCTTGCCACTGTTGAGTGTCTTTTGGCTTGTAATTATGCATTTTGTAGCATATGCTACATCTCCATGCCTAAATATGGCCTCCATTCTTTTGGCAAAAATGACTTGTGGGATACCGTTTGCCATACCTCTCAAAACTATTTTATTGCCATTAGGGGCTTTAAATTCCATCTCCATTGGTTGGCAATCAATAGTGTGCTTTCCCAACAAATACAACCATTGAACTCCCAATACCATATTGATATCTGTAAGATCTATTGCATAAAAATCACTAGTGAAAGTGTAATTACCAAGTGTTATGCTCAAACCTGGAATCATCCATGTGCAATCCAAGCTATACCCATCTGCTACTATCACATCAAGGCCTTCGAACTCTTCTGTGGGAAGCCGTCCGTTTGCTACTAATGTTGCATCAATGAAATTTTGTATAGCTCCTCCATCAACCAATGCTTTGATGTGTTGTCCCTTGACGACTTCCTTGATCCTAAAGGTGTAATACCTGGGGGTTCTTGATAGTGACACAATCTTAACTTTTTGTCAGGTTTTCTTCTCTTCGCATGGTTTTCCTCTTCTTTAGCTTCCTCATGGAATTGCTTTTTCTATGGTCTGCTATGCTAATCTTTTGGGGTGGGTTCTTCTTCTGCGTCCTCATCATCGAAGACTATTTCGATGTAGTGGATTTTCCCTTTACCTAAATGGTGATATTCTGGCTCCCATGGCTCCTTGCAAGTGAAACAAAGCTTCTCTCGCCTTAGTTCGCTTCGGGTTAACTCATCTAACCTATCCCTTTTGGGCCAATCACGTTGGAAGGGCTTCTTCTCCTTATCTTTTTGAGGGACAAAGGGCTTAAGCGGTGCCTTAGATTTGATTGATGCATTCCCCATATCGCGAATCTTCTTGGAGAGTTGCAGGATCAAATGCCTCAACCCAACCTTGCAAAGGTTTCACTAGTCCTTTTGTGAAAAGCATGACTAGTCTTTCTTCAGCTATGTCGGTTACCATGACTGTAGTCTGTTCAAATTCTGAGATGTTTTCTTCATGCGATCCTATTTGTTTGAGTTGTGCCAATTCTTTAAAGTGTATGTCCGTGTTCTTTCGATCAAATCTTTCTATCAATCTCTGCATAATGTCTACATAAGTGATGCTTGCATGCCCCAATGTTAAATTATGGTATGTTCTATGCTTAAGAGCAATTTACTTCAAATCTTCTTATTAGCCCAATATCAATTTCTAGAATTGCAATCACATCAACATGATAGTAAAATGCAGATAGAACATAAATGTAAACAATAGAAGACAAGTCAAGACAAGAGACATAAGATGTGGCACCAGCTAGGACAAACCCCAATGCAGGGAAACCCTTTGATCAATTCTTCCAATATTCTTCAATAATTCAGCAGAGAGAGAGAGAGATAGTACAATTTCACAAATCTGTGATTTTATAACAGCAACAATAAAACCCTAACCAACAAAGTCAAAGCTGGTCAAACAACTCACAAATGACCTCAAGTCAACCTTGGTCAACTTGGCCTCCAACAAAAATGATAGGCAACCCAAAATAGTCCAAGAAAGATGGTCAAGCAATGGTCAATGCATGTGCAACTCTGCGGTCAACCCTGAACAGTCAATGCTGGTCAAATCCGTGGTCAAAACAGGCCAACGCTTTGCTGTCCAGAACTGTGGCTTGCTTGGAAGAAGCTCCCCACACTAATCCGCAGTCAAACTGACCTCCTCGCAGTCATACCCAACCTTGCTACTCCACGGTCAACCTAAGTCAACACTGCTGCAGCCTGCAACAGTCCTACATCCTCCTTCTTCCCATGTGAGAGAGAGCTGCTCCTCCTACGCATACCCAATCAAGCTAGGAGAGAGAAGAGATGAGAAGATGAGATGAGTGGTATAATGCCACAAGGTCTCCTCCTTTTATATGCCACGTTGAGGATAAATTGGTGGTGAGAAACATTGTTTTGCTTGCTAGTTGACCTTGACAAATTGTCAAGAAATACAAATAAATTCATATCTCCATGAATACATGTCAGGAATCGAATAATCATTAGATCAATCCTACACCTCTTGATGAGAGGAATCCAAGAAAAATATCAGCTGCCATAAATGAGGTGACCCACATGGAGTTTCGCTGTAGTTGCCAATTTTAACACCCAATGTAACCAGTCCATGAGACCACCAATCATGTGCGTCTCCTTCTAGGGGTATTATGGCGAATTGGATAACATCTGCTTCTAACATAGGGTTGAGTCTAAAGTAGGTGTCCAATTTTTGAATCCAAGCTCTTATTGAACATTTAGAAGATCCCATCAAATGAGGGGAGGGAAAGTTTACTTACCTTGCACATTAGATCAAAATGTCATTGTTCCTTGGGGCTATTCTGGTATCTGATGTTGCTGTATTCTTGGAAAGCCATGACTGTTTGTGTGTTTTCTTCTAGTGCTGCATACTCCTGAAAGTAGTCATCAAAAAGTCTATTATGTTTTGCTGCTCTTTGGGTTGCAGCTGGATGATTGTCCAAAACATGGCTTTGGGAATAGAGGGGAAGTGGGAAGCGAAGCGGGGAGCGACATTTTCTAAAGCTCCCAGGCCGGGAGCAATTTTGGGAGCAAATTTTAGATAATATTATTATTGTATATTTTGATGCATATATGTCAAAAAAAACATATAGAATGATGAATTAGTGATAAAAAAACATAGAAACATGGATTAAACCATATAAGATCATTCATCTAGTAGTTATAATCTTCATCAACCACAGGTCCACAAATTACAAGTTCTCATTTATATAGCATGTAAGGGTGCACAAAGCCAAAATAACATAGAGTGCAATCTATCTCTGAACCAAAATTACATTAACAAATAGGCTTTAGATGGTTTCTAACATCCAAAAAAATGAAGCTACTACAAATACCTACATATCATCAAAATCCAAGGTTGCACGAAACGGGGAAATGGGCACGAGTAAGAAACGTGACCCCCCCAAATTTTGGAAATGGGGATACGCGAATATATATAATAATATATATATATATATATATATATATATATATATATATATAAATATACTTATATATATAGATAAATACATTAAGAATATGTGCAATCATAAAGCAATATATGATACATTCTAATTTATTACATTATGATAAAATTGTCAATTGTTCAATGCATAAACTATAAGTCTCTAAATTTACATCACATTTACTCATGAATGATCACATAATGAAAATAGAAATATCCAAAATCAGCCACGAGAAATTTCTAATTTCTTGTCTCGTGCTTGATTGGGAGTCTCCTCTTACATAGTCGAACGACCTTAGTGCTCTTGGTTAAATACAAGTTTCATACCCTAGTACCCTACATGCTCTTGATTATTGGGAGTCTCCCCTACATAGAGGGCTTGGTTCTCTTGATTAAATACAAGTTCCATACCCTCGTACATGATAAAATCCAATGGAAACATTGCAATCCCCCCAATCCTGAAATCCTGAAAAACAGATAAGTCTACTAGATTTTGAGTGAGATCTAAAATTCTACATTCTCGATATGAAATCCAATGAGGGCGAAACCACTCTCAAACATCCTGAGTCATTTCATGGTAATGTTAAAAATTTAAGTAAAAGGATGAAAATGAAAAATAAAGGAGAATATCACTTTTAATTTAAGAATTTAACATTACCATGAACTGCATATGCCTCAAACTTCTTGATGAACTGCATATCAACACTAGCGCAAAAGTTCACTTTTATAACTTTAGACAGGCATCTAGAAGCAACTAGAAGGCATTAGAAAAACCTAATTAAAAATTAGAAGACAAATTAATAAAAAAAAATGAAAAAAAAATCAAGTTGCATGTGGAAATGGCGTTGTATGGCCCAAAAACGAGTTTCTAGTCGTATTGTCCACGTTTCCACCTCGAGAAACGTGCCAGTATAGCCAGAAATGCGTTTGTGGGCCATACCGTATGCATTTCCGCATTTCGTTTCCATTTCCGTATGGAAACTCCTCCCCTGCTAGTGTTTCCTGCAACTTAGTCAAAATCATTACCTATGTTGGGATCTTTGTCATTAATATCACCCTCTAAGCATTAACATAAGATAACAAAAATGTAGCATGTCAAGTCAAGATTTTGTTTGAGTGATGGGTACATTTTTAGTAGGGTCACGATAGAGGAGTTTGACAACCAATGTCACTAACATCAAGGTACATAGAGGGCTTGGTGCTCTTGATTAAATACGAGTTTCATACCCTAGTATATGATAAAATCCAATGGAAACATTGCAATCCCCCCAATCTTGAAATCTTGAAACGCTGATAAGTCTGCTAGATTTTGAGTGAGATCTAAAATTCTACTTTCTCCATATGAAATCCAATGAGGTCGAAACCACTTTCAAACATCCTGAGTCATTTCATGGTAACGTTAAAAATTTAAGGATGAAAGATAAAGGAGAACGCCCTTTTACTTTAGGAATTTAACATTATCATGAATTGCATATCACTACTAGGGCCATAGGCTTGAATATTACGCTGCCTGACTCAAAAAATTTTGTTTAGTTGAAAAAAAAAGTTGTGTTTCTGTTAAAATTGGCAACTATGGCCAAACTCCACATGGGTCATCTTATTTATGACAATTGATATTTTTATTAGATTCATGTCTCGAAGAGGTGTAGGATTGATCTAAAGATCATCCGATTCTGACATGTACAAATGAAGTTATGAATTTATTTTGATTATGGTCAAATAGTCAAGGTCGGCCAGCGAACTCATGTAAGCTCAGAAGCCCAATAGTCACGTCTATTCACCCTCAACATTTTCCTATAAATACATGGTGCCTCTTCAATTGGACACACTTCACTCACTCATCTTCTCTCCTACTTTGATTGAGTGCGAAAATCATAAGTTGCTCTCCACACGTGCAAAGGGAAGGAAGGGTTTTTCTGTTTTAGCATTGACCAGGTTTGATCGAAAATTTCAAAGGCTGTTTTGACTGTGTTGACCTGTTTTTGGTGTGATTTTGGGTGGAGCAATTCTATCCTAGAAGGCCGTAGATCTGGGCACAAGAACTGAGGCAATCTGACCTCCTGTTTGACCAGCATGACTGTACTAGGGCTGGCCGCAAGTTTGACTTTTGTTGACCAGTTTTGATTGGACTTTTTCAGACTATTTTGGGCTGATTAGACTTGATGTTGGAGTTCGAAGTTGATTGGGTTTTGACCGAGTTGAATTGAGGAAGAAATCTGCCCTATTAACTAGTGTTGACTTTTCTAGTTAGGGCTCTTTTGTTGCTGTTATAAATTATCAGAATTTGTAAATTGTATTATCTCTCTCTGCTGAACGATTGAAGACTAAAAGAAGATTTGATCAAGGGTTTCACCACGTTGGGGTTTGTCCCTATTTGGTGCCACATCTTGTGTCCTCTTGTTTTGGCTTGTCTTCTACTGTTTATGTTTATGTTCTATCAACATTTTACTCACATGTTTATGTGATTGCTAAACTGAAATTGATATTGGACTCATAAAGAAATTGAAGTAAAATTTCTCTAAAGCATAGAACATACCATTGTTGCCTAAAAATAACATGGTACCAGAGCTGAGGTGAAGACAAAGCCCAAGCAAGAGGGAAAGAGCAATCACCAAAGACAGTTGGACAAGGACAAAAGACCCAATGGGTTCCTCATCCTACTTCCCAGCTAAAGACAAGCTCCATGATAAATCTGACTATCATGGATGGAAGATGTCACTTAATTTGATCTTGGAAGAGAAGGAAGTGATGGATTATGTGCAGGGTAAAATCCCTGAGCCTCCTTCAAATGCATCGGCTGTTGCAAAGACCAAGTACAATAAGGGTGAAGTCAAAGCGAAGAAGACTATCAGGGATTCCATTGACAAGCATCTGGTGGCCTATATCTCTGAATTGAAGACCTCCAAGGAGATATACGACAGGTCGGTCGGCATGTTCAAGGTTAGTAATGCTAATCAAATTCTCTTTCTCAAGAATAAGTTGAAAGATATTAAGAAGGGGAAGGACGAGGAAATTCAATCCTATTTCTTGAGGATTACTGAGATCAAGAATGATCTACTCTCGCTTAGAGAACTCATTCCTGACAGGGAACTTACTCTCACCACCCTTCTCTGAATTGAAGACCTCCAAGGAGATATACGACAGGTTGGTCGACATGTTCAAGGTTAGTAATGCTAATCAAATTCTCTTTCTCAAGAATAAGTTGAAAGATATTAAGAAGGGGAAGGACGAGGACATTCAATCCTATTTCTTGAGGATTACTGAGATCAAGAATGATCTACTCTCGATTGGAGAAGTCATTTCTGACAGGGAACTTACTCTCACCACCCTTGTAGGACTCTCACTTGAGTGGTATGTATTTAGAACCACTATACTCAACAATGATCAAATTCCAGGGTTTGAAGAATTGATGTCGAGATGCATTCAAGAAAAAACAAGAATGGTGGAGCAAGAAATGCCTTCTATTAGAAGAAACCCCACTGCATTCTCCACTCATGCCAAAAGGAGGAATAATGCAGGGTCTAAATGTCATTTCCATGGAAAGCCTGGATCTAAGGGAGGAAGGAAGGGCAGGTGCTTTGTTTGCAATAAGTTTGGCCACTATGAAAGGGAGTGTCCTAATAAAAGGGATACACCTCGAGATGATGACTATCATAACAACTCTAGGGGCAACTTCAACAGCAACAACAACGATCAAAGAAATGGCAAGTCCAATGGCAAAGGAAAAAGGAATGCAGAACATCAAGGAAATGTTCGACCCTCCAAGAAATCAAGGAACTCTAGGTATGATGAATCCAATGTGGTTAACAATAAGAAAAAAGAATACTATCTTATATCGGCCCTCTCCACTGCCTCTCCTCTGGACACTTTGGGAAATTGGATGATTGATATTAGTGCCTGAAGGCACTTCACTAGATACAAGGAAGCCATCTCTAATTTGATAGAAAAAGAGACAAAATTGGACATCATCCTTGGAGACAATGCCACCTATCCCATGAAGGGAGTAGGGAATGTTACCCTTCAATTGAATCAAGGTAACACTATTCATTTGCAAGAAGTACTATATGTACTTGATCTCAAGAAGAACTTGGTGTCCATTTCAACAATGGAAGATAAAGGATTCAAGGTGGCTTTTATTGATGGAAAGGTACGTGTTTGGAAAAGAAATTTCAAGGATGCTTTTACTCTTGGGTTCAGGGTTGACAGTTTGTATCAAGTTGGAGGAAGTCCATTGGGAGCCATGTCTTGCGACACATATCTACAATCTGAACGATGGCACCGGAGGTTCACCCATCTTCATTATAAGGCCCTACCCAATGTGAGACAGATGGTGACAGGTATGCCTGAGTTCAAAGTAGAGCATGAAGGTGTATGTCCGGGATGTGTCGAAGGAAAACTTACAAGCGGACCATTCCCTTGAAATAATAGCAAGACCACAAACATTTTGCAATTGATCCACTCTGACATATCTGGTATGATGCCCGTAAACTCCTTGGGATGATACTTATATTATCTCACCTTTGTGGATGATTATTCTTGCAAGACCTGGATCTACTTCTTGAAGAAGAAGGATGAAGTGTTCACCTGGTTCCGACATTTCAAAGCCTTGATCAAAAATCAATTCGGGAAGAAAATCAAGATATTAAGGATTGATAATGGGACCGAGTATGAATCCAATGAATTCCAAGATTGTTGCAGAGAAGCTAGCATTAAGAGGGAGACTACAACGCCATACACCCCCGAGCAGAATGGTGTGGTTGAAAGGAATAATCGCTCTATTGTAGAAGTTATTTGTGCTATGCTTCATGATCAAGGCCTTCCAAAGTTTCTATGGGGTGAATCTGCAAATACCGTCGTGTATGTTCAAAACCAATGCCCTCATTAAGCATTGGACTCTAAGACTCCCGAAGAAATGTTCACTGGTAAGAAACCTGATGTCTCTCATTTTAGAATTTTTGGAAGCCTCGTATATTTTCATGTGCCGAAAGAGAAAAGAAGCAAATTAGGTGCATTTGGGAAGAAAGGAATCTTTGTGGGCTATAGTGAAAATTCTAAGGGATATAGAATTTATGTGGTTGGTCAAAAAGAAGTTGAGATAAGTCATGATGTCACCTTCGACGAAGATATGGCCCTCAGGAAGATCAACAACCTTCCTATCCTAAGGAAGGACAAAGAAGCTGACACAAGAAATCAGGGTGAAAAAGAGGATGAAACAATGCCTGATGTTGAAGAACCTATTGATCCTATTGATCCACTCCCTCATGAGTCTTCCTCCTCCAAGAGGAGACCCTCATGGCTTCAGGAGACTCTCAAAGATGCTGAGAGGCACATTGTGCCAAGGGGGACTTTCGGTGAAAGTAAGAAGTTGAACAGGTACCAAGGATATTTGACTGCCATGAGCACTATCATTCAAAATGAGCCTTCATCATTGGAAGAAGTTGTGAAGCAACAAGTATGGAAGGATGCTATGAATGAAGAATACGAGTCAATTATGAAGAATGATGTCTGGGATGTGGTCCCTAGACCCTAGGACAAATCAATTGTCTCTTCTAAGTGGCTCTACAAAATCAAGCAGGGAGCTGATGGAAGTGTAGAAAAGTTCAAGGCTCACTTTGTTGCTCGAGGCTTCTCTCAAAAGGAAGGTGTAGATTACGATTAGATATTTTCACCTGTTGCCCAATACACCACCATCCGCTTGATCATAGCCCTTGCTGCCTCGCAAGGATGGAACCTACATCAGATGGATGTCAAGACCGCCTTCTTGCATGGTTCAATCAAAGAGGAAGTCTATGTGGAACAACTTGGGGGGTTTGAAGTTCATGATTGGGAATCACATGTAGGTAGGTTGAAGAAAGCTCTCTATGTATCAAAGCAAGCATCCTGAGCTTGGTATGAGAGGATCGATAACTATCTGATGAAGCTGGGATTCACTAGAAGTGAAGTCGATCCGAACCTTTACTTTAAGGTTGAAAATGATAAACCTCTCATTCTGGTACTTTATGTCGACGACCTCTTTCTGACTGGTGCAGACCCTCTCATTCACAAATGTAAGAGGGAGTTGTCTTCTGAATTTGAGATGAAGGACCTAGGACCAATGCACTATTTCCTAGGGATGGAGATCTGGCAAAAGGCAAGTGAAATTTTCCTCTCAAGGAAAATATATTGTGAAGATATTGGAAAGATTTGGGATGGTGGACCGCAAGCCTGTGACTACTTCGATGGAACTTAACTTTAAGAAATTATGTGGTAGTGCTGTTGGACCTGAATTGGGAAATGCTTCTGAGTATCGTCAACTCATAGGAGCATTGATGTTCTTGGTGAACTCCTGTCCGGTCATATGTTTTGCAGTTAACACATTGAGCCAATACATGGTTGAGGTTCATCATATACATTGGATTGCCGCCAAGAATCTTCAGAGATATCTTCGGGGCACAATCACTCATGGACTGAGATACACTGCCAAAAATACGAGGTTGCATGGTTATTCTGATGTTGATTGGGCTGGTAGTGTGGTGGATCGTGAGAGAACTTCTGGATGCTGTTTTTCTTTGGGTTCTGCTTCGATATCCTGGATGAGCAGGAAGCAGAAATCAGTTGCCTTGAGCACCGTCGAGGTCGAATACATAGCTGCTGGTTTGACCTCTTGTGAAGTTGCTTGGTTGAGGAAACTTTTCAGTGAGCTGTTTGGACATGTGCTGGATACCACTATGTTCTTCTGCGACAACCAGAGTGGGATCTGATTATCAAAGAACCTTTTGTTTCATGGTCGCTCCAAGCATATAGATATTAGGTACCAGTTTATCCGGGATATGGTACAACTAGGAGCAATAAGGCTCCATCACATTGGGACTGATGATCAGGTCACCGATATTCTGACAAAGCCCTTGGGGAAGGTCAAATTATTGGCCTTTCGAGAATGACTTGGAGTTTTGAAGAAACCCTCTTATGAGGGTCCTGTATGAGATGGACTTTGAACTCTAGGAGCTTCGGGGGGCTTGGGGTACTTCTTGGAGCGGTGAGCAACCATAGGGTGAGTGGTTCAGCCTTCCCCTAGTGGTTTTTTTTGTACAGGGTGAGTGGTTCATCCTTCCCCTGTGATACCCCTTGGCGACATGTGAGCAGGACGAGTGGTTCATCCTTCTCTTGTCGAGACATCCTACCCATGCAGTCCGAGACTCATGGGAAGTACCTCTCATCTGGCCAATGAGTAGGGAAATAAGGATAGGGACCATTTTACTACCGATGGATGCATCGTGTACTATTGTCCTCCCTATGCTAGGATGTCTGATATTGATCTGGGATCAATGGGCACTGACTTCGGGTCAGTAAGAGTGTTATGAGACACTCTCTTTTGATTGGGACTGACTTTGGGTTAGTAGAGAATGGTATGATACATTCCCGATCACTTTTTTTCTTCATAGTTCAGCAGAGTAGTTTAGAGCAATGCATGGATGGCATGATGGTACAGATTGGCAGATGGATTAGCAGGTGGAGTTCTCCCTAGTTGAGAGGGAGTGTTAAATTGGCAACTAGGGCCAAACTCCATACGGGTCATCTTATTTATGACAACTGATAATTTTATTAGATTCCTCTCTCGAAGAGGTGTAGGATTGATCTAAAGATCATCTGATTCTGACATGTACAAATGAAGTTATGAATTTATTTTGATTATGCTCAAATTGTCAAGGTCGGCCAGCAAACTCATGTAGGCTCAGAAGCCCAACAATCACGTTTATTCATCCTTAACGTTTGCCTATAAATACATGATGCCTCCTCCTCATTTGGACACACTTCACTCACTCATCTTTGCTCTCCTACTTTGATTGGGTGCAAAAATCAGAGGGTGCTATCCACATGTGCAAAGGGAAGGAAGGGTTTTTCTGTTTCAACATTGACCAGGTTAGATTGAAAATTTCAGAGGTTGTTTTGACTGCATTGACCAAGTGTTGACCTGTTTTTGGTGCGATTTTGGGTGGAGGAATTCTGTCCTAGAAGGCCGTAGATCTGGGCACAAGAATCGAGGCAATCTGACCTCCTGTTTGACCAATGTTGACTATACTAGGGTTGGCTGTAGGGTTGACTTTTGTTGACCAGTTTTGACTGGACTTTTCCAGAATGTTTTGGGCTGATTAGACTTGATGTTGGAGGCCGAAGTTGATGGGGTTTTGCCGAGTTGAATTAAGGATGAAACCTATCCTGTTAACCAACGTTGACTTTTTTGGTTAGGGCTCTTTTGCTGCTGTTATAAATTTTCAGAATTTGTAAATTGTACTATCTCTCTCTGCTAAACTATTGAAGACTAAAAGAAGATTTGATCAAGGGTTTCCCCACATTGGGGTTTGTCCCTCGCTGGTGCCACATCTTGTGTCCTCTTGTCTTGGCTTGTCTTCTACTGTTTATGTTTATGTTCTATCAGCATTTTACTTACATGTTTATGTGATTGCTAAACTGAAATTGATACTGGGCTCATAAAGAAATTGAAGTAAAATTGCTCTAAAGTATAGAACATACAATTGTTAGCTAAAAATAACAGTTTTGAATGTCTTTGTGAATTTTTTTGGTGAAGAAAACGTAGGTAGTGATTTTTGTTTGTTTGTTTGTTTGTGGGAGAACGCTCTCGAAATTCGCTCAGAGCATGCTTCGGGCGCAGATTCGAGGGGGGGACTGCTTCCCCGTAGCCCTGGTCCAAAAAGCTAGGAAGTAATGGTCTGAGACTCCCTCCATTAGTTGCCCTGGTGTTAGTGCAGATAGTAGGACCAGGGTTATCGTTACCTCTACCTTTAGTGGTGGTTCTGTTGTTGCCAACAATGTTTGGGTTTCCCATGATTTGAGCCATTATCTGAGCGAATTGTTGCCATCCTTCAGCTAATACACGGGTTATTTCTTGCTTCCCCTCAATCAATTGTTGTCCTTGTTGCTGCCCTTATAGTACCAAATTTGTCATTTCTGTCTGTCCATGAGTCAATACATGTAAGAGCTCCTTGGCATCTAGATCTCCTCGTTCTTCCCTATCCTCCACAGCTACACTGCAGTTAACCTAATTCTTTCTAAATATAAAGTTATTTGTATCCCTCGGAAGCATGGAAGGCTTATACACTCACACGCTAGCAGGATTCCAACTTTGATTCCGCTGTAACATTATAGGGAATATTTTTTTTGCCTTAGGGTTTCTTAAGCAGCTAGGATTTTCTACAATTTATTTTTTTGTTCATAAAATAAAACAACTAAACCAACATAAATATATTCTTCAGTAACCATGCCAACCATACAATACAATACTATAATTTAACCATTAAGTAATTGAACAATATTAATTTGGTCTGAACTCAACTGTCCAAATAAACCTAATCAGTTATAATACAATTCCCAACAACTCTAAATAAATCTAATTTCAAAAGATCTTGACGACTACCAAACTGACCCGAGCTACACTAAATTTCCTTTAGGTTTGACTAGAGAAGCGACATGACTAGCTTTAGAACTAACCCTGACTACAAGACTGTCCGAGATATGACTGAACTCAAGAATGGCAAGTTGTCAATGTGGATTATCTAGCTCTGGTCTATCCATCAACAACCCAAAATTCCTCCAAAAATCTGACTCAAGGCTTTTGCATTGCTTCAGGTAATTCAAACCTGGTTTTATCCTTCGTGGAGGGCTTAGACTAGCCTGATGAGATTCTTTTCACACTTAGTCACCCTTAGATCAATGTTTTAAAACTCCAACTTCGACTCCGACTCGGTCGAGTGTCGACTCCGACTCGATATCAACTCGACCGACTCTATTTTAATGACTCGGTCGTTGTAAAAAATACATTAATTTTTTTTTTTGTTTGTGAGACCATCGGCTTTGATTCCATTCTTCACTGGAAAATATCTTTTGCAAGTTTCTATGTTGTGAAAGCTTAGATTGCAATGTCAAAAAATGAGTAGCAAATCTAGTGATGGCAGGCCTAATAATATCCGTGCCCCCTGTGTGTTTCCTCATCAGGCACGAAATCCATGAATGATTGTAGATAAATTTTGTTAAGCTTTTGGCATGATTTATAGTGTTTTTGACCCAATCTAATTTGCCAATATCCTCAAGCATGAGGTCGATGCAATGTGCAGCACATGGGGTCCAAAAGATGGTTCTGTGTTTCTCTAACAATTTACCAGCAAAAACATAGTTAGAGGCATTATCTGTGATAACTTGAACAACATTAGTCACCCCCACCTCCTCAACAACCTCATCCAATAGCTGAAACAACAATTGTCCATCTTTTACCTTATCAAATGCATCAATTGATTTTAGAAACATGGTTCCCTGTGGGCAGAAGATAAGAAAGTTTATGATGGTATGGTTTCTTTGACCAGTCCATCCATCTGACATGATGATACATCCTGTTCTTGCCCATGAGTTTTTGAAATCTTTCAAATACTCATTAATGGAGGCAATTTCCTTCCACAAATGATACCCCCTTATCTCATGCATAGTAGGGCCTTTGAAGCCTTTTCTAGTAGCATGTATGGCATCAAACATAGGCTCATAATATGGTGAATGGGAAGCACTGAAGGGGATATCAACATCATACTACCATCTACATATGTAATCACAAGCAATCTCCCTCAATTCCTTCTTCCAATGGTCATCTAAAGTGGGTTGCAAAGTTCTACTAGCTTGAGGACCATGTGCATTTGATGGAGAGGAGGGTGTGACAATGAAATAACTTTTGATATTCATATCACCCTTATTTTTCATTTTACCCTTACCCTTTTCTTGAATAGACTCCAAAGAGGGAGGAACATATCAGAAGGGGTTGGATGCATCAGTACAAGGGATAGAGAAAGAACCCTCAAAATCAAAATGGGGGTTGGTAGCCAGCATTTTTTGTATATTCCTCTTCCTCCCAATTTCAGCCTCTTAACTCTTTTTGCCTAGCCTTTTCTTCTTTGAACTTCTCAAAGTTGACTAACAATTCCTTCCTAATCTCCCCAATTTCATCTGATTCACATGGAGTAATATGGCCTATAATCCTCGCCAAGTATTGTTTCAGCCTATTAATGCCCCCATGACCTTCCTTAATTTTTCTATGGTAAAATTTTGTGAAGTTTTGTAGATGTTCTATGCTAAGAGCAATTTCACTTTTCTCACAGCAATCATACAAGTAGTTAAGCAAAATGCAGATAGAACATATAAGCAGATCTTACAGAAGACAAATCAGAAACAGGAAAAATGTGTGTGTTCGTTTCGGCGTCAACAGGATGCTTCAACCAGCAAAGTCTCCTTTGATCAGCCAGCCTAGATGTGTCACAACAACCCTCCAACCAGTAGATGAGTCAACCCAAGTCAATTCTATAAAAGTCAACACTATCCTGAAAAGTCAACGCAGGGGCAGCAAGCTAAAAGTCAACGCAGCAGCAAAATAGTCAACCCTTTGACCTCGATTTTTGTGCCAGCTAGTACGGCCTTCAAAAATCGAACCTTCCACCAATTTTCAGCTTGATTGGACCAAGCGTTGACCAAAGTCAATGTTGGTCAAACTTTCTGCGAAACCCTAGTAGCAGAAAATCCGTACGGTCTGTCCTCTTCGTCCTTCCCACGTGTGGCTGAAATTCGTCCTCCAGGTAGCTCGTACTCTCTAAGATGAGAGAGGAAGATGTGAGTTGTGTTGTGATGAAATTCTCTCCAACTTTTCCTGTATTTATATCCATCAATGAAGGTGTGTGACACATCTGTTGGGCATGTGAGCCTACATTACAAAACTGGCCGACCTTGCACATATAATTTATTAAGAATAATAAATTCAAAATATAAGTTCTGCTCATCGGATTAAGACTATTTTATATGGATTTTACACCTCTCAGAAAGAGGAATCCAACAAAAATATTAGCCTCTTAATCTGAGCATCAGAACATGGAGTTTGGACCTAGTTGTCCAAATTTAACACTCCCTCTCAACTAGGGAGAACTCCATCTATTAGTGCAATCAACATCGTGAGTCATCCTGCCGAAACTTGCTTTGCTGGCTTCTTTATTTCAGAACAGAAGTGGGTCAGTCACAAAGACATCATCCCCCGACTGACATAATCAGTCCAGAGGTCCCAGACCTCACAAATCTTGATCCCAGATCAAGTGGTTGGACCATGCCATCCTAGATAGAGAATACGGCAATCTCTGATGCGTCCATCAGTCTTTGCTAATAGTCTCTAGCTTTTCCACACCTCATTGGCCAAATGAGAGGTACTTCCCATGAGCCCTGAACTCGATGGGTAGGATGCAAACGGGGCACAGATAAATGAGTAGCGAACCAGCTCAATAATCACAAGGGTGGGGCAGAAGCATTATGAGTGCTTATAGCTCCGAGAAGCTATCCCCAAAGCCCCCCAGAGCTCCCAGAGCTCATCATCCAACAAGACCCACATCATAGGGTCTTTCCATGACACCAAGACTCTCACGGAAGGTTAGGAACTTGACCTTCCCCAGGGGCTTAGTGAGAATATCCGCGACCTGCTCATCAGTTCCTATATGATCGAGCCTTACGGCGCCTCGCTGTACCATATCCCGGATAAAGTGGTACCTGATATCAATATGCCTGGATCGGTCGTGGAACACAGGATTCTCAGTCATATGAATCCCACTCTGATTATCACAGAGTATCACAGTGGTATCTAGCACATGTTGGAATAGCTCACTAAAGAGCCTCCTCAACCAAATTGCTTCACAACAGGCCATACTAGCAGCAATGTATTCGGCCTCCGCGGTGCTCAAAGCCACCGACTTCTGCTTCCTGCTCATCCATGAGATCGAAGCAGAACCAAGATTGAAACAGCATCTAGATGTGCTCTTACGATCCACCACACTGCCAGCCCAATCGGCATCAGTATATCCACAGAGTATCACACTCCCGGCAGTGTATCTTAGCCCATGGTTTATCGTGCCCCGAAGATATCTCAAAAAGATTCTTGGCACCAACCCAGTGAAAATGATGAGGCTCAACCATCTGTTGACTTAAAGTATTCACTGCAAAACATATGTCCGGACGGGTGTTCACGAAGAACATCAAAGCTCCTATGAGTTGACGATACTCAGTAGGATTGGACAAGATAGGCCCTGCAGCGCTGCCACTCAACTTCTTAAAGTTGAGTTCCATTGGTGTCGACACGGACTTACAGTCCACCATCCCAAATCTTTCCAAAAGCTTCACAATATATTTTCCTTGAGAAAGGAAAATCTCTCCAGGTCTCTGCCAGACCTCCAGGCCTAGGAAATAGTGCATCAGTCCTAGGTCTTTCATCTCGAACTCAGCAGCAAGCTCCCTCTTACATTGATGAATGAGAGGGTCATCACCTGTCGGGAAGAGGTCGTCCACATACAGTACTAGAATGAGAGGCTTTCCTTCCACAACCTTGAAGTAAAGGTTTGGATCAGCATTGCTTCGAGTGAAGCCCAACTTCATCAAGTAACTATCCATTCTCTCATACCAAGCTCTGGGTGCTTGCTTTAACCCATAGAGGGCTTCCTTCAACCTGCAGACATAAGAGTCTCGATCTTGAACTTCAAATCCCAGAGGTTGTTCTACATACACCTCTTCCTTTATTGCACCATGCAGAAAAGCGGTCTTGACATCCATCTGATGAAGACTCCATCCTTGCATAGCAGCAAGGGCTATGATGGATCGGATGGTGGTATATCGAGCCACAGGTGCAAATATATCATCATAGTCAATTCCTTCCTT
>APFE031351495.1:0-42344 GCA_000404065.3 Pinus taeda | reverse complement strand
AAAAGAAATTGTGTGGCTTAGGAAAATTCTTGAAGATTTGCAGGTAAAACAAGTACAATCAACTCCACTCATGATTGACAATACCTTTGCAATAAAGTTGGCCAAGAACCCAAAATTCCATGATCAAACGAAGCACATCAATACTAAATATCATCTCATTCGACATCATGTTGAGGCCAAAACAATCCATCTCTGTCATTGTTCCACAAATGAGCAAATTGCAGACATTTTCACCAAAGCGCTTGGAAGAGAAAAGCTTGAACGATTCAGAATGATGCTTGGACTCACCAACATCCCTTCAGATTAAGGGGGGAATGTCAACACCTAATCCTTGTGATTGGGTAAATATATGTAAATGAATAAATGAGAAATATGAATAGTCATCGGGAGAGGAACTGAACAGTCTCTCCCTCATGTATATAATAGACCTACCTGATGGAATAACATATATGAATCAGTTTTTGCTTTGTGGAGTTACTGCCTGGCCTGATAGAGTGTATTTTCTACCATAGAATGGCTCTGTAGGGGTTTGAGTCTCAGGCACTTATATTTGATAAGATTTTAACTTAAGAGAGTGACATCCAACTTCAATTGTAGTGATTTGCCTTGCCACATAATGCTTTTCTTCCACAAGAAACCTTGACCTGGCCAAAGATTAGCCACAAAAAGTTTCGTCCGGTTTTAGGAGACTTAACTTTCCTTGCCACTAAACACTTCGCCGCTCCTTAGATAGTAGATTCCTTGTTTCTAGAACAAAGTAGAAAAATAGAAAATGGAACTAACTAGGGTGGAATCTTTCACCACTGAAATTAGTAGGAGATATGGGGTCTTAAAACCCTCAGAGCTATAGCTCAAGAAAATAGATGATTTGATCCACAATTGATGATAATTGATTTGATCTCAACTCTCTTCTATTTATAGATTTTCCATGGGCTCCAAACTGTGAGGGGTTGTGGGTGCAACCCCTAATTTTGGGTGTTTTAGCCCCAACCGACCCAATTTTTGCCCAATGTTGCCCCAATACAGGAAAAATTGGGTTTTTACCCCTTTATCAAGACTATAACTTACGGGGTTGGATAGGCTATTTCATCCTTCATTAGCCCATCAATTTGGAGAGGACATTACAATTAGGCCAAGACACACTTATCTGAGAACAATTATGTTTCCCCATGGTTAGATGAAACAAGAAGATAAGATTCTTACTCAGTTATAGATAATAAAGGTTCACATTATGTTGCAACACACTTACAAACAAGTCAGAATCTTCAACATGATTCCAAGCTGGGAAACAAATGGAATCATAATAATTAGAAGAATTCATCATGGAGTAATGTTTGTTAGTAGATATGAGATGAACTGCCTAGGGAGCAGAAATTGGTATACCCAGTGTTGCATGATCTGCCACCTCCCCCACCCCCCCTAAGGATCCAAGGCTAGAACCGGGTCCTGTATGGATCCTTGGGTGATTCTCTGATGGAACCGCAGATCTGAAAATTGAATCCATAGTTCTACCATTTTGAGGCGATTCCTGGAAATCTAGAACTGCACGAGCCTGATCTGCAGTTTTGGATACCTGGTTCGCTGATCGGTGGAGGTTTGGGCATGGATCCACATAGATTGTGAGTGGATCCAGAGGGAGATGAGCAGTTCCACGGGGGCCCAATTTCTAAATTTTTATTTATTTTTTCTTTGACTTAAGTTGGGTTGGGGCTTCCCAGACACGCTTAAGGTGCTCCCTTGATGCTCCCTTGTGACATTCTTCTTTATCTTTCATTTTCATCCTTTCACTTAAATTTTTAACATTACCATGAAATGACTCAGGATGTTTGAGAGTGGTTCCAACCTCATCGGACTTCATATGGAGAAAATAGAATTTCATATCCTATTCAAAATTCAGCAAATTTAACAGTTTTCAGGAATTCAAGATCAATGGGATTGTGGCATTTCATTAGATTATATCATGTATGGGAGTATATGATTGGCATTTAATCAAGAGCACCAAGCCCTATAGGTACCCTAGTGTTGGTGGTGTTAATTGTTGAATTCCTTTGTCATGGCCTTGGCAAAAAATTACCTTTCAATCAAGTCAAAATCATTGATCAAGCATGTTAAGCTTTTTCTACCATATTTTAAGGCTTGGATTAGGTAGTTTGATCAAAATTGGAATGTTGATTAATATCCCTAGACAATCGAGGTAGATGCAAAGGCTAGACAAGAGGAGAAGAATCTAGATTCTAGATGGTTGATGCTCGAATAATTAATCATTGATGTACAATGGATGCCATATCTATCTTGACATTTTGTTGTTGCATTTCTAATCAACATCGTTCAAGTGCTGAATGAAGTCTAATTCTTTGTTTCTTGCTTTTGACAACTCTTTTCGCTGCAGCTACTTGTTTGTGGTGATCAGCGGGGCAATATTGTTGCTTTTGAATTTCCAGTGAGATTGATTGATCTTGAAAATGCAATTATGCCAGAAAAGTTTCAAACATTTTGCTCATTTAAAGGAGCCCATGGTATCTCAAGTGTGGTTAGCATTTCAGTTGCAAGATCAAATGGAAACCAAATCTGTATATGTTCGGTAAGGTCATTTCCAGTTTTAAATTGTAAAATGCTTATCAACTATGCTACAGAGTTTGGAACAAGAGTACCACACAGAGTCATAAATTTTTGGGCACAATTATTCTGGAATTGATACATCTCTCTATATCTCTGATTCCCTTAATGTATGTTTGAATATATTCCAGACAGGGAAGGATGGATGCATCTGTGACTTTATTTTTGATAAAGGTGCCATTGGAGACTACTCAAATAAATTGATTTTTGCTGGAATAAAAAATGTCCCAGAAATTACTATGGTTGAAGCTGTGTCTGATTGTAAAAACTTCAGGAGAGATTGGATTCATAGGAGGTTTGCAGCAGGTTTTACGGCAGTAGACTTTATTTTATGGGACTTGACAAATGATTCTGAGGTAATTCTTAAATCAGTGATCTCTTACATGGTTTATGTGACATCGGATGGAATTTTTCTTTCCCTGGACAGTACACTCTTGGTCTCCTATATAATTCAGGAGTGAATAAATATCTAAATTGATATCTTTGTATGATTAACAAATGTTACAGTTTGAATGATGCTCAAAGGCAACCTTTCAAATACAGTGGAAAACAGGACTAATCCTTTTTGATTCTGGCAGCTTTTACGAGTTTCGTGTGGGGGATGGCGAAGGCCTCATTCATATTTCCTTGGTTTGATTCCAGAAATTCAAAATTGCTTTGCCTATTTAAAGGTTTTCCTCGTCTTCCTCTTTTTTGCTCAGGTGTAATTGTTTCCACATTGCCTGTAAACTTTTGAGCAATGGCTGCTGTATTACTAAGCTTGACAACCATCTTGAATTGTTTTAGGACCATACCATTTATGTCGTTAGAAATTGGGTGCCAGATGATCAAATAAACGTCTTTCCTCAAGTTCTACACACACAATTCCATGGGAGGGAGATTCATTCTGTCCATTTTATTCCTTTGCCAAATAGCTTGATTTTGGGTCAGGGCATTCAAAGTTATCCGAAAATAAGTTGGATTGCCACTGGAAGTGAAGATGGAACTGTGCGCATAACAAGGTAGCTCTTCTCTGTTTCATATCTCAAGCTTTTACTGATTTGGAGTATATTTCACGTCAAGAGGCCAACAATGATTGCATAGAATGTTAACAGTTCCACTGGAAAGTGCAAATGCAATAATAAGTGCATGTATGGTTTATGGTATATAATGTTTGATATGTTTACTGCCTCAGCCTTCCCTCCCATGTGCACGCAGTCATTGGTGATAAGTATTACTTTTGTTAGTTTGGCTGGCCTTCATTTGTAGTTTTGGCATACTTTTTCATTTTATGCATAATGAGTAGCTCAATATAGTTATATCTAAATGCTCATCATGTTGTACAATTATATTATAGGCATTTTTTGAGCATACTTTAAGTCTATTAATAGACATCATTATATCTCGATTCTCAAGTAGGCTAGATATACTTAAATGCTAAGTTTCATGGAAACAGATAGGAGAGTGGAATGTATACAGATTGTTTTTAGAAAATTAGGATATGCTGTGACTAGGATATGACAAATCTCTCTCTCTCTCTCTCTCTCTCTCTCTCTATATATATATATATATATGCGAAAAAAACATGAGAGAGTACCATTCATGAATTTCAAATTTGGAAATAAAGCCAATAACAGAGTTATTGTTAAGGAAGCCCAAGCCCTCTATTTATAACTTGATTTATATGAGATAAGATAAGATAAGATAATTTTATTAATGGCCGACAAATAACCACAAAAGTAGGTCAGTGGGACTGAAGAGCATAACCAGTATGAATAGTATGTGGGAGTGCCAGTGCAACTCCTAGAAAATGATGAAATAATACAAAGAAAGAAACCTACGTAAGTATAATATCAAAATACTAATTAGGATTATCATTTTTTTCTATTATTATTATTATTTTTTTTTTCTGTTTTAGTGACTGAAACATTGGCTGAAATGGCTGATACTGCATTTCATAAATCTGAAACACCACGGAAATGTTTCTGTTCCATTTCAGAGGCATTTTGTACAGGTATCCAATTTTGAAAGGTAGAAGCACACTTCCAGCACCTGAGGTGGTGTTTCTGGTAACTTAAATTACATATGCCAAATTAAGTCTTTGCATGCAACATTAATGTTACATTAGAAGGTGCCATATGGTGTTCATGAGAATAGGTATTCTCTCCATTTAATGATAAATATGTAGATATATAAAAAAATAATTGTTAACAAACAAAGATAATCAATGAATAGCATTTAGTAATAACTATTAGAACACATGAGAACTGTCTAAAATAATAGCGCCCTTTCTGATATTGAATCATAGTTTGGCATCTGAATTAATTCGTGTTTGTTTCACTGGACAATTTTTCTCTTGCCTCTGTTTTCTCTGTGTTTACATCACTCATCATTAATGGAAGTTATCTTCCTTGTACATTCATTCAAAGATATAATTACAGTCTGATCATTATCCCTGACAAATTTTAGTCCCTTTATAGTTCACTGTAGAAGACTATTCAGTCGTCATCTTGCTTCATCTCTGTACACATTAATTATGACCATAGTCTAAATATCAGTCCTCTCTTTGTTCATGCTTAGATGTGTTACCTGTTTTTGTTTCCCTTATTTTAGTCTCTGGAGTCTGGTATGCTTCTAGGATTTTTTAACTTACATTGATCTGATCCCATGTTATCGGAGAGGCAGCTTCACAATGCAAAACATTAGAAAGTATACATAAGAATATGATACGAGACAAGAGTACTTGCATATGTGGGGTGAATCCATTTTTCCCATAGGATACATTTGTTAGAAACTATTTAATAAGATATGGGGATGATGTGGAACATGTGAGTTTGTCATTAATGGAGTTGATTGGATACAGTGGGGGGGATCCCCTTATATATCTTTGATTAGATAGATGTGCCACCTACTTGACCTAACCTCATCCAATGTTATCAGAATTGGACCAACACTGGCAAAACTGGCTGGTCTGATTGGTTTCGGGGCCATTCCTGGCCAGTGTAGGGTTTTGGACTGTTTTTGGCTGGTTTTGTACCCAATTGGCTGGTGCCATATGCAACTGGCCTGAAAGCACCAAACTGGTTGGGGCTGTACAATGTCATATGATGTGGCTAGGGACCACCAAAAAATAAATTAAAAAAATAGCAATAATTTAAGCTATTTGCAACAAGAATACCTAACCTTGGGGCACAACTAATGCTATATAAGGAGGTTCCACCCCCACCCCCTCAATGTCACTCAGCCTAGTAATTAATGGTAATATTAAATTCTTAAAGGATGTAATACTTAAATTTTTAACATTGCCATTAATTGTTTCAGGATGTTTGAGAGTGGTTCCAACCTCATTGGATTTTATTTGGAGAAAGTAGATTTTTAGATCCCATTAAAAAATGAGCAAACTTCAGTTTTCAGGATTGGAAAGATTGCAACATTTCTGCTAGATTATATCATGTATGAGGGTAGGGAATTGGCATTTAATCAAGAACACCAAGCCCTTTATGTACCTCGATTTCGGTATCATTGATTGTTGAAGTTCTCCGTCATGACCCTAGAAAAAATGTGCTGTTCACTCCAGCAAAATCACTGATTAGGCATGTTCAGGTTTTTCTATCTTATTTTAATGCTTAGCAGGGCTTATTGATGATGAGGATACCAATATAGGCAATAATTTTGATGATATGCAGTTATTTGTTGTAGCATAATTTTATTGGGACCCTAGAGGCCATTTAGAGCCTGTTTGTTGATGTATTTTGGTTCAGAGATGGATTGCAGTTGGTGCTATTTTAGTTATATGCACCCTTACTTTCTGTATAAATGAGAAACTTTGCATATTTGTGTATAATGGTCTATTTTCATATGGATGCACATGAATATACATGTTTTTTCTTTTTCAAAATTTGAATATTATGTATTTTTTGGTCAATCAATCTTTTTCCAATTCCAATCTAGTTCAGGTTTTTGGACTGTTTTTGGCTGGTTTTGTACCCAACTGGCTGGTGCCATATGCAACTGGCCTGAATCACCAAACTGGTTGGGGCTGTACAATGTCATATGACGCAGCTAGGGACCACCAAAAAGTAAATTAAAAAAATAACAATAATTTAAGCTATTTGCAACAAGAATACCTAACCTTGGGGCACAACTAATGCTATTTAAGGAGGTTCCACCCCCACCCCCTCCATGTTACTCAGCCTAGTAATTAATGGTAATATTAAATTCTTAAAGGATGTAATACTTAAATTTTTAACATTGCCATTAATTGTTTCAGGATGTTTGAGAGTGGTTCCAACCTCATTGGATTTCATTTGGAGAAAGTAGATATTTAGATCCCATTAAAAAATGAGCAAACTTCAGTTTTCAGGATTTCAGGATTGGAAAGATTGCAACATTTCCGCTAGATTATATCATGTATGAGGGCAGGGAATTTGCATTTAATTAAGAACACCAAGCCCTTTATGTACCTCGATTTCGGTGTCATTGATTGTTGAAGTCCTCCGTCATGACCCTAGAAAAAATGTGCCGTTCACTCAAGCAAAATCACTGATTAGGCATGTTCAGGTTTTTCTATCTTATTTTAATGCTCAGCAGGGCATATTGATGATGAGGATACCAATATAGGCAATAATTTTGATGATATGTAGTTATTTGTTGTAGCATAATTTTATTGGGACCCTAGAGGCCATTTAGAGCCTGTTTGTTGATGTATTTTGGTTCAGAGATGGATTGCAGTTGGTGCTATTTTAGTTATACGCACCCTTTCTTTTTGTATACATGAGAAACTTCACCTATTTGTGTATAATGGTCTATTTTCATATGGATGCACATGAATATACATGTTTTTCTTTTTCAAAATTTGAATATTATGTATTTTTTGGTCGACCGATCTTTTTCCAATTCCAATCTGGTTCAGGTTTTTGGACTGTTTTTGGCTGGTTTTGTACCCAACTGGCTGGTGCCATATGCAACTGGCCTGAAAGCACCAAACCAGTTGGGGCTGTACAATGTCATGACTCATATGATGCAGCTAGGGACCACCAAAAAGTAAATTAAAAAAATAACAATAATTTAAGCTATTTGCAACAAGAATACCTAACCTTGGGGCACAACTAATGCTATTTATGGAGGTTCCACCCCCACTCCCTCCATGTCACTCAGCTTAGTAATTAATGGTAATATTAAATTCTTGAAGGATGTAATACTTAAATTTTTAACATTACCATTAATTGTTTCAGGATGTTTGAGAGTGGTTCCAACCTCATTGGATTTCATTTGGAGAAAGTAGATTTTTAGATCCCATTAAAAAATGAGCAAACTTCAGTTTTCAGGATTTCAGGATTGGAAAGATTGCAACATTTCCGCTAGATTATATCATGTATGAGGGTAGGGAATTGGCATTTAATCAAGAACACCAAGCCCTTTATATACCTCAATTTCGGTGTAATTAATTGTTGAAGTCCTCCGTCATGACCCTAGAAAAAATGTGCCCTTCACTCAAGCAAAATCACTGATTAGGCATGTTCAGGTTTTTCTATCTTATTTTAATGCTTAGCAGGGCATATTGATGATGAGGATACCAATATAGGAAATAATTTTGATGATATGTAGTTATTTGTTGTAGCATAATTTTATTGGGACCCTAGAGGCCATTTAGAGCCTGTTTGTTGATGTATTTTGGTTCAGAGATGGATTGCAGTTGGTGCTATTTTAGTTATATGCACCCTTACTTTCTGTATACATGAGAAACTTCGCATATTTGTGTATAATGGTCTATTTTCATATGGATGCACATGAATATACATGTTTTTCTTTTTCAAAATTTGAATATTATGTATTTTTTGGTCAACCGACCTTTTTCCAATTCCAATCTGGTTCAGGTTTTTGAAGTCAATCAGTTGAATGACTGGTATGGTTATGATAAAATTGACCTCATCATTATTAATAACAATTTTATTATTCTAACTTATGTTAATTAAGTCATGCAACATAAGGTGAATTTATTACATTTTTTTGACTCTAGTGTTGGATTGTTAAATACTCCAACATGTACCTTAACATGAAAATATTACTTTTTAAATATCTACCCACTTACTTCCAAGATCCAAAATTTTGCAAATAAGGTCATAGAGATGATATACAACTGCTCTTGCTTTTTAGTTGCTGATCTTCGCAAATACTAGGACTTGTGTTGGTGGTCCATCAAATTGTTGTATCTTCCATTTTATATGCAGAAATTATCTACATCCCACCCAAGAAGTCACCTTTTCATCTCTTCATATCAAGGTAAGAATCCTCCTAAAAGTTGTATACGTAACCATTCTCTCCACATATGACAAAAGATAGACAAAAAGGTTAGCCTCATTCTCAAAAACATATTTGCATCGAAGCTTCGAAAGGACAAATAGAGCCGAAATTCTCAAACATTGTCAAATGCTACCGAGAGGAGCAAACTAGGGACATGGAGTCACCAAACAAAACTGCATGCTAATGTGATTGCTTTTAATGAATAGCCTCCTACTCTAATTGTACATGATCCCAACAAGATTTGGCAAATGAATAGTGCCATAACAAAAGCTCCACCTTTTTCAAATTGTGGTGAGTAGGGTAGATACCTGTTACCCCCTATAATATGGGGGTAATTAGAGGAGTTTTTTTGTTTTTTTTCCTCCTATGATCTTGATTAGTGACACCAATTCCACAATTGTCACTTATGGTTCTCCATAGACATTTGGTGATGCTTCCCTCGTTATTGCTTAGCTCACTCACATTCGATGGTCATCGTGCCCTACATAGATGAGGCACGTATTTTTGTTGCATCATATCAAGTGTTAATGCCCTATGTTTTGACATGAAAGTAGTGACCATTGGTTGAGTCAGATAATGGATCATGGTGCTGTAAATTTGTACCTTTTTCCTTGTTTCACTTTGATGGTCATCAATTGTTTTTAGATAAGTGTTGTCACTCTTGGGTTGAGGTATACTACTGGGAGCTTTGAAAAAAATAGTGTACTCATATCCCAATCCCTAACATTTTCCATCGCTCCTAATTTCCATGGTCCCGCTCATGATTGTTTGTCATATGTTACAGGAAGGTTCATGCATTATAGTCTCATTTAAGGGAGTTATAAGCTTGAGGTTGGTGTAGCTAAATATATATAAAAAAGGCAAAAAGCAAGATTTAAAGTTCAAAATTCAAAATAAAATGAAGGGATATGAATGATAAGTCAAAATCCAAAGAAAAGCTTGAGCTATCTTGCCTTGCTATTGTTGAAGTTGTAACTAGAGTCGGTCTTCATAATATAAATTTATCATTGATGCATTTATTATATTTTTGTCAAAGCATGTTCTTCATGCATAGAGAGTCAAAAAGAGTCAAAAAGAATTTATCGCGAGTCAAAAGAAAATTCATTTGAGTCTTGTCCCATTTGGACATTTGTAAGAAAAAGGATTGGAATTTTATGTTGAGTCATTAGTCCACAAGATGACCAATTTGGCCCTCCTTGGACAAGTCGGCTTGGCCCTCTAGAGTGACACCCATTCGAACCCTTCCAAACAACTATATATTAAGGAAAAGTTCAACTCATTGGAAGCTTACTCATTCATGCAATAAGAAGTATATCTGCACCTATCAAAGGAGAAAAGGAAGCCGAATAAAAGGAGAAAGAAAGACAAAGATAAAGACAAGAAGAATACTCCTAGTTGACCGAATCTTTGACTTTGACAGTTTGCATGTGTGGAAGGAAAAAATTTCTGTTGTAGAGGCTGAAACTCTTGAGATAGTTGCAAGCTGAAATTCGGCCCTAGTCGCAGGTCTGAAAATTCTAAAGTTTGATCAGATGGGAGTAGGTTTGACCATCGTTGACTTTGACTATGGAGGTGACTTGGAGGAGGGTTGGACTTGGTATCTTGTTGCTAATTTGGTCTTGGTCTTGGATATCTCTCATTTTGATTTGATTCTATAAGAGAAGGATTGTTGAGTTTTTCCCTCGTGGGTTTTGCCCGGGCTACTAGCCTAATTTTGGTGTCTCTGGCCTTTTTGTGATCTCTATATTTTCCTGAAAGATTGAACATTTGTATAATTGCTTGATGAAGAAGACATAAGAAGTAATAAGAAAACTAATATTCACAAGTAATTATCAAGAAGATAAATTAGGTGTTAGACTTCAGCACACTTGGTTTCTCAACATGGTATTAGAGCTAAGGTGAAGGAAGGAAGCTTGAAGATCACAACTTGTTGGCATACTTGAAGACACCCTTGTAGCAATTCTCTCTCACTAGTACTACCTAAGTTAAGGAAGGAAGCTTGAAGATCATTCTCTTGAAGTCATCATTACAATTGCTCTCACTCACTTAAAAAGACATCCTTGAAGATATTCTTGTAAGCAACTTCAAATAAGTACTCTTCTATTCTATATGTCTAATACTCCCAATCAAATGGCATCTATTTGTATGGAAGGAAATAAGCTTGATGGAATATCTTGTGAAAATTTCTAACACGAAATTCTACTATAGTAACTAATTTATTTCTCCTACTTAAATAAGTTATTTACAAAACCCTTCAGTAAACATCAAAATAAATTCTATTACAGTTGTCACATAATAGCAAGAGAAAATAACAATGATATACAAGCACAAGAATCAATCACATCAAGACAGTTATTTTTGGACAATTGTCCCTGGAAAAACCCAATGCGGGAAAACCGGTGCAACAGATGAGAGTTTATTTATTATTCTTTAGCAACAATCTCTTTACAAGGAACGATTTTACAGAATATAGAGACACCTCTGAGAGAAACACCCGAGACAATTTTTTCCCTTGCTCTGGAGAAATTATGACACCCCAGAGACCCTTTAGCCTTCACTGCGTCACCTCTGCATCACTTTTATGCGAGGCCTGCATGAGGACTACGTCCCTTGCTGCGCTGTCTCTCTGATCTTCCCTCTGCGTTGTCCTTCTGATGCTCTAGTTCACCTCCTCTTCAGTCTCTGATTGACGCTGATGCCCTCCTCTTCCTTCACCATGCAACTCTCCCTCTGAAATCGAACTCCTTCTCCTTGAGAATCGATTTCCCTCGAGTTACTGAGTATTTTCCTGGTGTGTCTCCAAATGACTCTCAAGTCTTCTCTTATACTTTTCTTGTTGATGAATCAATGACCGAGATTAAGTCCCTAATCAACAGCTAAGATTAAATTAGACTTGATCCTCGTCTCTTAGAAGGTTCTCACCCATACTTTCATTAATTCTCATTAATATTTTTATGTTCGTAAGTTTAGATTTAGCAACCCCATTAAAAATATTAATTATTTTAATAAAATACAATCCGGGTGGAATTTCTCCAAACGATTTTTGGGTCTTGGAGATCTCATGAGTTCTAGCCCCTCCACAAAATTTCGGAGCTAGAGCACATCCAATGCTACCCAAAATCAACACTCCCTCTTAGCGAGGTATGTGCTCTAGCAATACTTCCCAAGAGAAGTATCACACTGATCCACGACATCGGTCCTCTACGTTGTTGATGCTCGGCCTGCTGCCCCTCATCTACTGCGCTTCTTCAACCTATAATGTTGCCCATGACACTGCCACTGTCATTGCTATATTTGTACTGCAACTCCCTCTAAATACGCTGCATCATGCTGCCCACAGCACTGCCACTGCTAACTGCTGCACTGCAACTCCCTATACTATCCGCTTTTGCTACTGAAACGGATTCTCAATCATCCCCATCTTCTCCCTGAAATAAACAAACTTTGTTCTTCCTAGAGCCTTGGTGAGAATCTCTACCATTTGTTCTCCTGTCGGAGTGTACCGTAACTGTACTGCCCCTCGTTGGACACAATCTCTAATAAAGTGACACTTGATTTCAATGTGCTTCGACCGATCATGAAAAACTGGATTCTCAGAGAGCTTGATTGTAGTATACCTAGGGGGGATAATATGGGGTACAAAGGGGAGGTACCCAAGGGAATAATGTAATAATGTAATATGGTGGCGCTCTCTCTATTAATAAAAAACCCTTGAGGTAGGGTAACACCATACAATCACTCCTTAAAGAAGGAGAACACTCCACAAGCCATATGCTTGCCAATACAATAATCTTTCATATTTCTCAATGGGGAGTCTCTAGCCTCTATATAGGATTCATACATACAATACCATGGGTCATTACCATGGTTTTCTCCATACCATATATCTAATACAATGTGCTTATCACATTATTGCTAACTACTTGTGGTCTTTACATGATGCGGGTTAACCACTTTATTTATTAACTATGGCCCATCACATTATTACATTATTTCCTTGGGTACCTCCCTCTGTACCCCATATTATCCCCCCTAGGTATACTACATTCCATCCCCCTAAACATATTTTGTCCCCGAAACATAAGAAGAACACAAATAATAAGATCTACTCAAAAGAGTAGTCCACTGGTACCATGCATGTGCATCTAGCCATCCAAGAGAAAGGTGAACCCTCAATCTAGCTCGTGCCTTGCTTGCTTGAGATGGAAGTTGATCCTGGCTGTTCCTCTGTGTTGATGTGCCGTGGTTGGATCTGCGCACCTCTCTATCTGTCGTGTGGGGGTGGTTGTCCTTGTTGCTAATTTGTTGCCATCTGGTTGGTTGTTTTGTTGCTGGGTGATGTGGGTGGTGATATGCCAAAGTTTTAACCAATGGTGTATCTTTCTTTAATTCACCACCTAATGGAGCCTGATGGGTATTTGGTACATGCTGTGGCGCCTGCAATTGTTGCTTATCTTCCAGTATTACTTCAGCCACGGACTCCTCATCTGATGTATCAGTACTTGTAATATTTTCTTCTTCAGCCTCCTTGGACTCTACCTGTTTATTGATGGAAATATCCTGTAATTTAATTTTCTTCTTTTTATACCAGAGCTTCAGGAATTTCTTCTGCACATTTGATAGTACCAACACATTCCATCCAAGGGTATCCCAAAACAATATCCACATTAGCCATATTTGAAGCATAAAAATCCGAATGCAATACTTACTTGTCCATAACAATCTTCAATTTTTTATAAATTTGAACATCCTCATTATCAATCTGGGCGTTTTCAATGTGTTTTGCTGGAACTTGCAATTTTTTTGCCAAATTAATATTTATAAGATTTTGCTCGCAACTAAGATTTATAGACATTTTCTCCTTCTAAATACATCCATGAACTTGTAATAAGGAGATACCAATAGAAAATAACCCCACATGTTTCTCATTATCTCGTTTTCCAGCATGAGACCATTTGTCTCAAAGAAATTTTTCAAATTCTTCATCAGTAAGGCTTAACAACTTCTTACTGCCAACTGAGCGCCACCATATGGCAACCTCATCTTTCAAACCAAGCCATACTAAACCTTTCTAATGTTTCGAAAGATTCTCTTAATATCTTTTATGAATTCTTCAATAGGAGGACCATTATCTTTCCCTGTCAAACAATCCTTGCTAGAAGCCATGAAGAGGATTTTGAAAAAAAAAACTTAGTTGGCGAAAATTTAAAATGGCCACAGTTCGGTAAATATTGCTCAGAATCCTTATTATGACCTATTTTTGGAAATTGAACAGTCATTTTGCATCTTCACATGTGATAGAAATCTCAATCTAGGTGCTCTGAAATTTCAGATTTGCGTTGCACTATACCGCTGTCACAAAAAAGTCAAAAAAAGCCGCTGATTTTAAATCAGCGATATCTCCCTCATCCGGACTCTGATTTGACCGATTTTGTTCGCAATTTGGGTAATTTTTCAAGAGGATCCCAGATCTGCAATTAGTTTCTCAAAATTCTCCACCAAAAACTACAAAAATTAATTGGAGATCCGCCGTACACGAATTTTTGTAAAAAAGTTTCTGCAACACAGCTGTTTTTTAAATTAGCGATATCTCCCTCATCCGGACTCTGATTCGGCCCTTTTTTTTTGAATTTGAGTATTTTTCTTACAAAGAATACAGATCTACAATTTGTTTCTGCAAATTTCACACCCGAAGTTTCAGATCTGATCTGCAATCTCACTACCTCAAAAATTCCTACAAAAAATAAAAAAAATATCTCTCCTCTTTGCCCAAGAAAGTGCTCTGATATGACTTGTAATTGATCTGACCTGCAAATATATTATAATAGAAAATATACCCAGAAATAATGAGAGATAAATAGATAAATTTCTCTTTATTAATCAAAACCCTTGAGGTAGTGTAACACCATACAATCACTCAAGGAAGGATTTTTTTATAGGGAAAGATAATGGTCCTACCATTGAAGAACTCATAAAATATCTTAATAGAATCTTTTCAAAACATTGGAAAGGTTTAGTATGGCTTGGTTTGAAAGATGAGGCTACCATATGGTGGTGTTCAATTGACAGTAAGAAGTTGTTAAGCTTTACTGATGAAGAATTTGAAAAATTCATTTTAGAAAAATCGTCTCATGCTGGAAAATGAGATAATGAGAAACATGTGGGGTTATTTTCTACTGGTATCTCTTTATTACATGTCCATGGATGTATTCAGAAGGAGAAGATCATTGTGTCTATAAATCCTAGTTGCAAGCAAAATCTTATAAATGTTAATTTGGTAAAAAAATTGCAAGTTCCAACAAAACACATTGAAAACGTACATATTAATAATGGGGATGTTCAAGTTTATAAAGATTTGAAGATTGTTATGGACAAGTATGTATTGCATTTGGATTTTTATGCTTCAGATATGGCTAATGTGGATATTGTTTTGGGATGCCCTTGGATGGAATCTGTTGGTACTATCAATATTAATGTGCAGAAGAAATTCTTGAAGCTCTGGTATAATAAGAAAAAAAGTACATTACATGATATTTCCATCAATAAACAGGTAGAGTCCAAGGAGGCTGAAGAAGAAAATGTTACAGGTACTGATACATCAGATGAGGAGTACGTGGTTGAAGTAATACTGGAAGATAAGCAACAATTGCAGGCGCCATAACATGTACCAGATACCCATCAGGCTCCATTAGGTGGTGAATTAAAGAAAGATACACCATTGGTTAAAACTTTGGCATATCACCACTCACATCACCCAGCAAGAAAACAACCAACCAGATGGTAACAAATTAGCAACGAGGACAACAACCCCCACACGACAGATAGAGAGGTGCGCAGATCCAATCACATCACATCAACACAGAGGGACAACCAGGATCGACTCCCATCTTAAGCAAACGAGGCACGAGCTAGATCGAGGGTTCACCTTTCTCTTGGATGGCTAGATGCATGTGCATGGTACTAGTGGACTACTCTTTTGAGTAGATCTTATTATTTGTGTTCTTATGTTTCGGGGATGAAACGTGTTTAAAGGGGGCGGAATGTAGTGTACCTAGGGGGATAATATGGGGTACAGAGGGAGGTACCCGAGGGAATAATGTAATAATGTGATGCGCCATAGTTAATAAATAAAGTGGTTAACCCGCATCATGTAAGGGACCACAAGTAGTTAGCAATTATGTGATAAGCCCATTGTATTAGATATATGGTATTGAGAGAACCATGGTAATGACCCATGGTATTGTATGTATGAATCCTATATAGAGGCTAGAGACTCCCCATTGAGAAATGTGAAAGATTATTGTATTGGCAAACATATGGCTTGTGGAGTGTTCTCCTTCCTTAAGGAGTGATTGTATGGTGTTACCCTACCTCAAGGGTTTGGATATTAATAAAGAGAAGTTTATCTTGTTATTTCTGGTCATATTTCTATTCTCACATATTTTCAAGTCAAATCTATTACATTGATGCTACTCTGATTATTACACAAAATATTGATCGCTTCCATCCTTCTCCTGAATATATTCACAAGGAACTTCCTAAGCCATATGGCTTCACAGGATGCTATGCTAGCTGCCATATATTCAACTTCAGCTGAGCTTAGAGCTACAAATTTCTGTTTCCTATTACACTAGGAGGTCATTCTTGATTCAATGTTGAAACAGTCCCGAGTGGTACTTTTTCAATATACTGAACTTGCAGCCCAATCTGCGTTAGTGAACCCACTTAGCCTAATGTCATTGCCTCAGGTGTACATTAGTCCATGCTCGATCGTTCCTCGTATATATCTGAGAACATGCTTGGCTGCTGCCGAGCGTGCCCTCTTTGGTTCCATCATGAACTGACTGAGGGTGTTGACAACATAACAAATGTCTGACTTGGTATTGACCAAATACATCAGGGATCCTATGAGATGCCTGTACAAGGTGGGATCGACTTCTTTATCTTCGGATGCATCAATATTCTTCCAATTGGTAATCATTGGAGTAGCCATAGGTCTATAGGTCTACACTCTAAACCTTTTCAGAATTTCTGTAGCATATCTTTCTTGTCCAAGGAAAATTCCATCCTTCTGCTGCCAAACTTCCAACCCTAGAAAATAATGCATCTGCCCCAAATCCTTCATGTCAAATTCTGTAGCTAAGTTTTCCTTGCAATCTTTGATGAGCCTGGATGAACCTGTTAGAAAAAGATCATTCACATATAACACCAGAATAGAGGTTCATTCTCTACAATCAGTAGTAGAGGTTGGGATCTGCGTCACTCTTGACAAATCCCATCTTCTGCAAGTAACCATCAATTCGATTATACCATGCTCTAGGCCCTTGTTAAAGCCCATACAAGGCTTTCTTCAACCTACATGCATGAGATTTCTTCTCATGTGTCTCAAAACCCTTTGGTTGTTCAATGTATACTTCTTCTTCTATCACCCTGTTTAAGAACGCAGTCTTCACGTCCATCTGGTGAATCTCCCACCCCATCTGTGCTGCAAGGGATATCACGGATCTAATAGAAGTATACCTGGCTAATGGGGCGAAGGTTTCTTCTTAGTCTATCCCTTCCTTCTGAGCATACCCCTTAGCCACGAACCTAGCTTTGTATTTTTCCAGACTATCATCTGCAGTGTATTTGACCTTGTAGATCCATCTTGAACCTCTGACCTGTCCTGAGGCCTACGTACCACTTCCTAGACATCATTGACCATTATGGAACTGTCTTCATCCACCATAGCATCTATTGATACTTGATACTGAATGACCTCCTGAAAACTAGAGGGTTCTCCAACCTCAGCCACCAAGGCTTGGTATCTATCTGGCTATCTACGCTCCCTTTTCTTGTTCCTAAGAGCTCCAACAAAATCCTCTGCATCCTGTAGTATCTGTTGAAGTTCCTGGCTCATTGTTCCACTGGTAGTGGGTAGATCTATTTGCTCCTCCTCTTCCTGAGACTCCACCTATTGTGACACCTTTGGAATTTTGACTTTAGGAGAAATATTGGTGCTAGTTTCTGCTGGTTGAAGTGGCTGGACCAATGGATCATCCTTTGACTGCTTTTCGGAAGACGTTTTTCGGGATTTCCTGAAAGCTCTGTGCTCCATGAACTTTACATTCCGTCGAATTACGATCTTCCTATTTCCCAGAAGATAGACTCTATATGCCTTAGCATTCTCGCTATATCCGACAAGATGTCCTTTTTCTACAGTTTGATCCGATTTCTTCCTTTTTTCTTTGGGTATATGGTAGTATGCCAAACTCCCAAATAGTCTGAAATGAGTCACCTTAGGCTTCTTACCAGTGAAGACACTCTTCGGAGTAATCTTACCTAATGCCCTGTGAGGAGCCCTGTTCTGGACATACAATGCTGTGCTACATGCTTCTACCCCTAGAAATTTGGGCATATCCTGATAATACAACATTGCCCTTGATGATTCAACAATAGTTCTGTTTTTCCTCTCTACTACTCCATTCTGCTCCAGATTATAAGGAGCTGTCCATTCTCTTCTGATGCCTTCCCTTGCGCAAAAATTAGTGAAGTCCTTATTAATGTATTCTCCACCATTCCCTGAGTGTAACACTTTTATCCTCTTCTCTATTAGATTCTCAACCAAAGCCTTAAACTCTTTGAATCGATCAAAAAACTCATCCTTGGTTTTTAGAAAGTAGATCCAAGTCTTCCTAGAATGGTCATCAAAGAAGGTCACGAAGTATTCAGCACAACTAAGAGCTTTTGTGGACACGGGTCCACAAATATCTAAGTGTATCAATCCCAGAACACTCTTAGCCCTACTGTTACTTCTGGAATGTAACGACCTATCTATAATATAGAGAATACAAGAATATTAGCATGCATATGATAGCTACGTATGCATGTATCGCATGCACCGCACTAGTATTTATATACTAAATTAACTATAAATATTAAATATCATGACTCTCCTTCAAATAGAAGTTATATTCACCTATCAACATCCATATTGCTTAATGCGTCATGATTAATGGGCAAATACCAATGATATAAATTTAAAATGTATAACGTAAAAATAATTATAAAAGATAGATGTTAAAAAAAATTAAGCTAATCTTAAAAGATGGTTATATATAATTATATATCTTAGAATATTAATAAATTATATTAATAAATTAATAAATTAATAAAATAATAAAAATAAATTAAAGATAAAGTATTTAATATGAACCTAAACCTTTATATTAAAAAACAAACAAAAAGGATATTAAACCAAAAATCAATATACCTTTAAAAGAAATATATATATCACGTGACATGGGAAGGGTGCCACCATAAGGAGAAGCGGTGGGTTGCAGGTGGAGGGATCGACCACTGCCAAGAAACAACATATAGGGAGCAAAGAACAATTTTGAAAGGGGGGAAGAAATAGGAGGAAAATCTGTACACAGAGTTTATCATCAGGAACAATTGAGCCTTGCTTGTTCAGAGGTTTCTGGGCACGGGGGAACAGTCTGCTTCAACTGAGAAGCTTATTGCACTGAGTAGCAAGGTTCTGCTCAGTTTGGCTGGGTGGTTTCGGTCTTTTGGTAACCGAAGCAAGAGTAGATTGAGGCATCATCAACCGCAGGAATACAAGTAGGTACTCTCATCAATTCTGTCAGTTAAATTTGTAAAATTTCAGGAAATTTTATCACAGGCTCATGATGATTTTTAAGAAACCCTTTACTATTTTTACAATGGTTGTACAGTCTTTACATGGAATAAGATGCTTTGGCGTACTTGCCTAGTGCGCGCCCTCTGCTTACATCATCTCATTTGGTACTCAACTTTGGAACCCCTGTGATGGTTCTTCCAAGAAGTCTTAGAGCCCCATGGTGCAAGTGTCCCATCCTCCTGTGCCATAGTTCATTCAAATATTTTTCCCCACTGCTGCCTATCAGTGCCATTGGGGATTCTAGCCATAACTTGTACAACCTGTTACTTCAGACTCCAATTTGGGCCTTCCTTTTCCAACTTGGATGTTTGACATATACTTTCTTCCTAATGAAGAAACATCATAGCCCTTGTTTTGTAACTGTAATATAGAGAGTAAGTTCATCCCCAATCCTGGCACATGCAGCATATTGCTCTCTTGAAGATGATCCCCTGCTTCTGTTTGAAATACTATAATACCTCTCCCTACGGGGGTACATTTTGACTTATTTCCCATGGTGATTTGGAAGTTCATCTATTCTTCCTGATAGCTCGAAAACATTCTCGTATTCCTGTCATGTGCGCAGAATCCCCACTGTCAATAGACCAAACCTCAGAGGAAGTAGAACTTGCTAAGCAAACGACTTCTTCTTCCAGTCTGGAGGCTAACATAGAATAGTCGCAATCCATATTCTTCGTGCTTTCCTCTTTCCCGGGAGAACTGCGTGAGTCCTTTTGAGTTGCTGCCCCAACATCATGCTCCTGACTCATTGTAGATTCTCTAATCTTGTTGCTTGATCTCTGCTCTGATACCATGTGAAATTTTCTAACACAAAATTCTACTGTAGTTGTCACATAATAGCATAGAGAAAGTAAGAGATATACAAGCACAAGAATCAATCACATCAACACAATTTTTTTTGGACAATTATGCCTGGAAAAACCCAATGCAGGAAAACCGGTGCAGTAGATGAGGGTTTATTTATCAACAATCTCTTTACAAGGAACAATTTTACAGAATATAGAGACGCCTCTAAGAGAAGCACTTGAGACAATTTTTCCCCTTGCTCTGGAGAAATTCTGACACCCCATAGACCCTTTAGCCTTCACTGCATCACCTTTGCGTCACTTCTGCATGAGGCCTGCATGAGGACTGCGTCCCTTGTTGCGTTGTCTCTTTGATCTTCCCTTTGCGCTGTCCCTTTGATGCTTTGCGTCAACTCCTCCCCAGTCTCTGACTGATGTTGATGCCCTCCTCTTCCTTCACCCTGCAACTCTCGCTTTGAAATCGAACTCCTTCTCCTTGAGAATCGATTTCCCTCGGGTTATGGAGTATTTGTCTAGTGTGTCTCCAAATGACTCTCAAGTCTTCTGTTATACTTTTCCTGTTGATGAATCAATGACCGATATTAAGTCCCTAATCAACGATTAAGATTAAAGTAGACTTGATCCTCGTCTCTTAGAAGCTTCTCACCCATACTTTAATTAATACTCATTAATATTTTTATTTTCGTAAGTTTAGACTTACGAACCTGATTAAAAATATTAATTATTTTAATAAAACACAATCTGGGTGGAATTTCTCCAAATGATTTTTGGGTCTTGGAGATCTCATGTGTTCTAGCCCCTCCATAAAATTTCGGAGCTAGAGCACATCCGATACTACCCAAATTCAACATATCTAACTTCAAAGCTTGGAAGAAGAGGATTGATTTAGTTCTTAAAGAAAATGAAGTCATGCAATTCATTGAAGGTAATGTTCCAGTACCAAATAAGAACAATGCCCAAGAAATGGCCAAATACAATAAGGGAGAAATTAGAGCTCAATAGATTCTCTTTGAATCCATCAAAGATCATCTCATTTCTTTTGGTTTCAGATTTGTCTACATCTAAGGAAGTCTATGACACATTAGTGAAATTATACTTCATCAACACAACTGGTCAAAAGATATCTAAGGTATAAACTATATGGAACAAGGATGTCAAACAAAGAGAACATGGCTTCATACTTTATGTGAATATCAAAAATCAAAGATTAACTTCAAGTGCTTGGTGAATCCATATCTTACTCTGAATTGATCACTTCCACAATCAATGCTTTACCTCCAGTTTGGAATGGTTTTGCAGGAGGCATCTATGCTAGAAAGGGAACTCTGACCTTTGAAGAATTTGTTATGAACAAAGTTAATAAATGTAGAAAAATACTTAGAAGATTTGAAATATGTGAATATCCATTACAGGACAAGTATATTTATGTAAGAAATGTATAGAACAAATTAGATGATTGTTGAAAAATCTACGACAGCTAGATTAGGTGATTTCTCTTATTTTGATAACTGCTTATGATGTATTTTTACTTAACTCAATTAGCTTCCTCTTTCACTTTATTATAATTAGTGTTCTTATTATCAAACGACTACCAAACAATGAAGAACAATGAGACAAGGACACGAGATACAGCTGATCAGCCAGCGTCAAAACCTCTCCAACTAAGAGGAAAAACGGAAAGAATTCTTCTCTTCTTATAGATCTTCAATTGACGAATTCCAAGACCTATGACCCTTGACCAAGACCCTCCAAGACCAAGTCAAATCTTTCTTGCTTTCCAACAACCTATACAATTTTGATCCCCAACAAATTCTTCTGCAACTTCGACCAACAAATTCTTTTGCAACTTCGACTCATCAGCTTAAGTGCTTCAACCTTTCACAACTTCGACCTAGCTGCAATGTCACAACTTTGATGCAAATTTACAACTTCGATGTAGCTTCACAACTTTGATGCAGCTTCAGAATTTCATCTATCCCAGTAACTGTAAAAACCCTAACACGAGAGAGAGAGAGAGGCCCAAAACTTCGATCTTGCTCTTCTTCTCTTTCTTCGTACTTTTTCAGCTTCTATCTTGTGGAGATCGAACTTGCTTGAGAGTATGTTCAAATGAGGTCGAGCTCCTTCTTATTTATAGGCTTTTGAGGGGTTCAAATTGCTATCTTTAGGATGACTTGCCCCTCCATGTAGGTTGACTTGATCTTTGCACCATGATGAGGTCTTGGAGGGTCATTTGACTTTCTTTTCACTCGAGTAAATTTTCTTTACAATATGTAATATGCCCAAAAGGGTCTTTCATACATGACAATGGCTTAATTGATTTGTAGACTCAATGACAAGCTCTAGAAGCACTCAATGGGTGCTTGACCTAAAAATAAATCTCACTTGAGCATGAAACCCATGCCTCAAGAATAACAATAATAATTTTATTTTTCTATTTTTCATTAAGTACATAAAATCGTGATTACATGTGTCATTATGAAGATCGAACCTAGTTACATATTTTAACACTCCCTCTTAATTAGGGAGGTATTCATGATCCACACAAGCTACTTGGACATTCCCAATCTGAAGAATTCTCATAAAAAGAGTCAGATTGGTAACCCATCTGTTTAGCGTCATATCATCAACATTGTTACGTAGCAAGGCCTTGACTAACAACTCTATCTCTCCACAAGATCAGAGCATAATGTTGGTGAGACCAATGATTTATAGACACCATCATCATTGTCTCTCAAGGAACATACCCCACACGGGTGTTCATAGGGTATGTCATTCCAGAACTATTCTTATCTTGGATTCCTAGTCCTCAAAGAATATCGGTCCTCTATGACTACTCTTTATCTTGGATGCCCTACCACATCCTCGAAGAGTATCAGATGCCAGATGCTTACCCAATCCTCCATTCTTACTTCCTGAAGTGAAGACAAGAATGATGTGTCTATATCTCCCTCTCAACTAGGGAGGATATACCCATTCCTATAAAGGAATGTACCCATTCCTACAAAAGGAATGTGCCCAAGTTCCTTCTCATCTCGAGACTTGTCTAAGCTCCCTCTTAACTAGGGACTTGCTTCTAAGCTCCCTCTTAACCAAGGACTTGTTTCCAACAACAATTATCTATTCTTTGTTGGAGATCATGGGACCTGTAGCTGCTTGTAGGGCTCCTTCTTTCGATGTCATGGATTTCTTCTTCATTATTATGAAGCCTTCATCTTTTCTTTGTAGGGCATTGACCATTCATCACTTTCCTTCATTCATGTCGTTCTTTTCTTCATCGGAAAGGGATCTTCTAGTCTACATTTGGCTTTACTTCATACAACTACCTTTTCCACGTCATATTTCTTTTAGGATCTTATGTCCCAACACATGAGTGCTAGTTGTATGTGACATCTACAACTCTTTTTCTGGTAACCCTGTATTAACCCATCCAAATGTTGTTCAAAAAACAAAAATGAACATCAAATCAAAATTACCTCTTGTGACGACCTTTCTTCATGACATCTTGCTTGCAATATCAACATCTTGCACATTCATAAGCACATCTCCAAGGCTTTCAATGTCAAGGGTCTCCTTTCTTTACATACCTTATGAAGGTCTTCATGCCTTCTCTATGGAGATGTCATGGCCAATTCTTCTAGTCATCAGATGTTGATTTCCATAGTTGCATCTTTCACGATCTCTTCTTTCTTTCTTCACATATTGCTCCCCAGGAACTTCCATCCATAGTTCCTTCATCTTTGTCAACCACCTCATATTCCATATGAGGACATATTATGTTGATTTCATCTAGTCAATATGTCAACCATGGCTTCATGCATCTTTCCAAAGGAGGAGATCCCTTTTCTTTGATCATGTTCATGAGATAGAGCATTTACCCATGCAACCATATGACGACATGACTCAATTAAATACATGCATACATGCCTCTTTCCTTCTTCTGGTTATCTATGATTTCTTTAGCAACTTCCTTTTCTTGATTGAGAGTACTTCAACCATCTTGACATGCTGCATTCCTTTGTCACCATACCATCATCCTTGTAAACAATGAATCCAATACAAGGTGGAATTCGTAGTGAGACACTTGCTTCCTCCAAGAGAGGTGAACCTTCTAGTGAAGATTCCAACCAAGGATCTAGATTATACTCATCCGACAGAAGTTCCTTTCTCATGACGATGATGTATGATGAATTCCTTCTATCATGCTAGATGACTTTCTTTCAACCATATACACTACACATGCTTTCAATTAGGTTACCAAGAGCTACTTCCTTTATATGATGTCTGTTACATCCATGTAGACTTCTACTTCAACTATTCTTTCCAGCTTTTCTAATGGTATCACGAGCTCTTGCTTCAACGGTATGCTTCTAGTATGATGCCATCTACTAAGATGTATATCGTCATAATGTTTCTCATGTTGATTGCCATGGTGGAGGTCTTTTCACCTCCCACTTCTCCTTCCTATGAATTGGAGAAACCCTAATAGTGAAGATCTATCCCTTGGATTTCTTCTCATCAGGTTCTTCTACTTCTTTAGTGATATGAGCTTCATTTCATTCCTTTTGTTGTCCTTCTTGAATTTTGGACAATCTCTCTTGTAGTGCCCATATTCTTGACAACGATAACATTGGATCTTTGACATGTTCTTCTTATTTTTCTGAGGACCAAACTTCCCAAATTTCCTTTTCTCTTAGCAATGGCTGCAAATGCTTGAATTTGTTCATTTGATCCCACATCATTTTTTGCCTTCAACTTGGTTTCTTCAATCTTACATAATGACCAAAGTTCACTAAATGGGGTGGCTTCCTTCTTTTCAAAGATGCTCGATGTGAAGTTCCCCATTCCTATGGAGGTGCATTGAGCACTATGGTGGTCATTTCGTTATCGGATATTATTTCTCCCAGCTCTTGTAGTTGGTCTCTTATTTCTGATACCTTCATAAAATATGGGGCTATTCCATCTTCCTTTGAGATATTCATTTCGTATAGCTTGTTCCTTAAAGATATTACTTCTCTTGCAGTACTTATGGAGAACAATTCTATTAACTTGTCAAATATTTCTTTTGATGTCTCCAACTTTGATACATGCGGTATGAGGGGATCCTTGATGGATTCAATGAGATTGCTTTGAGCCCTTACTTCCCCTTTCATATACTTTGCTAGAGCTTGAGCTTCTTCCTTTGGAGGCTTAGTGATTGATCCCTTAACATGTTCAACGACTTCATTTTCTATGAGAGGATCAAATCTGTCATATTCTTCCATTGCAAGAAAGTTTGATGACCCAACCAATTTGTTGCTTTCCTTGCAAAATGAAGTCATTTTTAACAGATTTAGACAAATATATAAAGATACTTCTGAAGATATTCCTTGATGACACTATATTCAACTTGATGCCTTCTTGATTTTTGATGATCATGTTGACAAATAGTACGATCACGTCTCTTGCTCGGACTTAAGTCCTCCTTGATATCGAGAATGACTCGTTATTTCTCAGGCCTTCCAGATACGTTAGCGCCTTTATGCACTTTGTGAGGATGTCAACACGACGACAGATTTGTGATGCAACTTAACATGGGTGATGACATTGAGTATCGCTTTCAACTGTAATGTAAACACTTGTAGTATTCTTATGGGTAAGGTTTCAATTTACACAGTTAATTGTTGTCTAGTACGTAATTTTACCACGTCATAAGAGTATTTGTGTGTAGATGATATTTGTATGTGTAATTAAGTAGTAATTGTATTATATAAATATGAATGGTGCTTACAAATCTTCATGGCGGTGTGCCTATATAGGCATTGACTGGCCACGAAGATAGAATGATACAATTTTTGACCCATGACTCTGCACAAGTAATAAGACATTAACTAATTTAATTAATTTATTATTTTAATATTTATTATTTAGTTGATGTTTATGAATATTTTTATTCATAACATTGCCACCACCTTTAGAGATGCTTTGTCCTCAAAGCACAACCAAAAGGATTTTCTGTAGTCGAACATTGTTGCAAAGGAATGACATGCTCTCATTGATTGGTGCATTTCTTCATGATTACTTGTACCTTCCTTGGAGCTGGGATCGTTTACACCATTTAATTTATAATGTCGTCCTTGCCAGTTAAACTGCATGAATTATTCTTCAAGGTGTTGAAATTTCTAAGTCTATCCGTTAGAAATTTAATCTGTATTCTTTTGGTTTATTTCTTCTACTTGTTAATTACGAACAAGTTATTTAAAACATATAAATAACGAAATAAACACAATACAGTCTCAACCATCTACAGATCAAAAGCTGAAAGCAAACAAACACACAAGTGACACCGTTATTTTTGGATAACTTGTCCCTAGAAAAACCCAATGCGGGAAAACCTGTGCAACAATTATGAGGGTTTATTATTATGCAGTATATCCTTTGAGTACAACTAGGTGCCAAACTGGCTCACTCGACAAAGAAAAACAACTGGCAGTAATACCTCTCTATTCAGAAGCAAGTATTCAGAAAACCTGCCCCACGAAACCCTCTCCAACAACACTGAAGCACTGCGTCAGCCTCAGAACCCTTTGCGTTAGCCCTCTGAGGTACTGTGCAACCTTTGGGACCCTCTGTGTCACTCTTGCTGCCCTCTGCATGGATGACGCAGGATCTTTGGCCTCTGCGCTGTCTCTACTAGGCTCTGCGTGGCTTGCTTTGGCTTCTGCATTTGCCTCTTTGCCTCTGCACTGGTCTCTCGGCACAATCTCCGTCTCTTTGTCTAGTACTCACTGCCTCCCGCTGCTGATCACTGATTTGACTTTACTTAGCAACCCCACTCTAGTAAATCGAATGACTGATCACTTTGGTGTGTTCTCCAACTGACCCTCAAGCTTCCTCTTATACTTTTCCTGTTGGTCCTTCAACGGCCGAGACTACATCTCTAATCAATGGCTAAGATTAGATTTGGCTTGATCCATGTCTTTTGGAACCTTCTAACCCAGTTTTATATTAATACCCATTAATATTTTATTTTTCCTAAGTTTAGAGTTAGGAACTCCATTAAAAATATTAATTATTTTAATATCTTCCAAACCGGTTAGAATATGCCCAAACCATTTCTGGGTCTTGGAGATCTCATGTGCTTTAGCCTCTCCACCAATTTTCATGGCTAGAGCACATCCGATGCTACCCAAAATCAACGCAAGGTTTGTAGTATAACTTCCTAGTTGTATTAACCATTCTGCACCTAGGAATACATCCATTTCTTTGAGTGGTATGGCAAATAGATCTGTTTGTAGCTTCAGTTCTTGTATTTGGATTGAAACTTTCTGACACTCCTATTTCCTTGATTTTCCTTCCAGTAGCGACAGTCATGGTTAGGTCCTTGATTGATTATTTACAAAGACCAAGTTGTTTAGCATGATCAATGTTTATACAATTGAGTATTACCCGAATCTATAAGTATATTGACATGTCTGTCTTTTATGAGTCCTTTGAGCCTTAGGGTTTTAGGACATAGTCTCTTCCTCATGTTTGTTGACAGTGTAGTAAGTTTAATGTTCCTTGGAACTTGGCTCTTCTTTCGAAGATGTGGTGGAACGTATTTTGCAGTTGCTTGTTGTTCTTGATCTCCGAATGAATTACTATTTTCATCAAGGTTTTTCTAGTCACATGAGATTGCAGCTAATGATAGTTCCTTAAAATTTGAATCTTCACTGTGTGTGACAATGACTCCTTCATCATGTTCTTGTACATCAATTTGCTTCCCATCTACTAATTTACAGTAGCGCAGGGATGCGTCTGCACATTTATCGCCTGGCGTCCAGTTTCCTCCACATTTGTGACAACTAATTTTCTTTTTTATTTTATTTTTTCTGGTTAATTACTTGAAGTTTCTGATTCCTTCTCGACTTCATAAGTATACTGTTTCTTGTTAAGGCATATGTGTCCTGATGTCCATTTGTCTCCACAATACCTACATTTGTTAGTTTCCTTTCTTCCGTAGTGTTGTTGTTGGTTTTCATCTTCCCTAAATGATGACATTATGAGATTATATTTTCTCTCAATAATTATCGCTGCGTGTTGAGCATCTTCAATGGTTTGGGGTTTATATTATTTAATTCTTCTCGAATGTAATCCTTAAGGCCACAACAATACATTTTTAATAGCTCTTCGTTTGAGAATCCCCTTTGCCTTATCGCTAACACTTCCCATTCATGCGTGTATTCACTTACTGATCTCTTCTATTTGAGGTGAACGATGCTTTCGTAAACATCATCCTTTTCTTTGTCGTGAAATCATTTTAACAAGGTGTTTTAAATTTTTTTCCAATTGAACGAGTGAGCTGCGCATTTGTTAGACCACCATAGGAACCAATCATATGCTTCTGCTTATAGGTAGTTGGATGCTGTAATGACCATCTCTTGTTCACCTATTGGTGGATTTTCTCCAGAAATGGCGTCCATCTTATTACCCATACAATGGCACCTTTATGGTCCTTAGCATCGTATTTTGGTAACTCTCTTTTAATTTTGAGGTAATCTTTGTCGGAGAAATTTGTATGGTATTGACTCCCTTCAAACTGTATATGCGGTATTCATAGCTTTTCGTGCATTGATGGAATTTCATGATTTGAAAAAATTCCGCCTTCCAGACTTTTTGGACTTTGTGTCTCTAAGGGATTAAAAGTTGGGTTGGCTCCTCCCATAAACTGGCTCATCATGCTTTTTATTGCTATGATATCCTCAGCCATTTGGTCTTGACTCTTCTTGAAATCATCTTGCTTCCTCTCGATATCGTCAAGGCGCTTGCGCATTCTGTGAATGTCTTGAAATTTCTTTGAATTATCTTCATTATTACTACTCCCCAGTTTGTTTTTATTTGGCCTTGTAGACCCAATTATAATATATATATATAATTATATATATATATATATATATTTTTTTTTTTTTTTTTAAATTTTAATTAATTAAATAATAATTTTAATTAATCAAACTATATTAAGTTATCCTAAACGTAACTATGAGCATAAAAGGAGTCAACGTGTATGAACCCTGCTACCAAGCGTAACATTTTTGTCAAACCGTATTTACTTTATAGTTGCCGTTTATGAACCAGAGTCACCCTTACGAACCAGAGTCACCCTTTCTGTTGACCGTTTGACCTGGGCCACACTTTTTGATAGCGGGAGGCAACACTGTTTGCATCTGCGTGGAAGTCGTAGCAATGTTATGATTTTGACGGCAGACAACAGAGGATGCGGTAGTATTGACAACGCCACAGGCGAACAACGAGATGGCACTCTGCGGATGCGGTGGGTTGAGGGTGGAGTATGCAGTAGAGGTGACAGGATAGTGGGGAATGAAGACAGTGTAGAGGACGCAACAACTTGGACATCACAACAGGGATGGAAGTGTCGACAGGGGGCACAGATATGAGGATGGACAAGGACGAGGCTTTACGCAGTACACACACAGAACGATGGATACAACGGTTGGGGAGTACGATAGATTTTGACTACGGAAGATATGTAGTGGGGCAACAAAGTTGCAGACGGGAAGATGCAGGCTCCGATACCACTGGTACATAATTTTACCATGTCATAAGAGTATTTGTGTGTAGATGATATTTGTATGTGTAAGTAGTAATTGTATTATATAAATATGAATAGTGCTTACAAATCTCCATGGCGGTGTGCGTATATAGGTATTGACTGGCCACGAAGATAGAACGACACAACTTTTGACCCATGTCTCTTCACAACTAATGAGACATTAACTAATTTAATTAATTTATTATTGATAATATATATTATTCAATATATATTATTTAGTTGATGTTTATGAATATTTTGATTCATAACATTGTCCCTCTGGCATTTCCTATCTCTAAGGTCACGCATTTATTTTCATTGGCATTGTGTACCATCACCACTTTCTTTTTGGTGGCATTGAATGCAGAGAACCTACGTTGTTTTACGTCGTACGACAATAACAAAAAATTTCTTCAATTATGTATGAACTAGTGAACACTGAAAACATTAGCCACCACTACAAGTTGGTGGTGACACATTGTTTACCAATGGCTCGCAGGTTAGAGGAGCCAGGGGGTTGCTGTCGGGGCGACTAGTCAACTACGCCAGTGTAGTGGACGAATGTATGTCATGTAACTTTTTTTTAATTTTTGATTTTGATTTATAATTTTTTTTGGTTGTGTTTTTATTTATATATTTTTTAACTTTTTAATTTTATAATTTTTTGCTTTTAATTACAACTTTTCTTTAAATTGTTTTAATTTTTTTTAATATATATATAGTATATATATATATATATATATATATATAGATATTTTTTTTAAATTTTTGTATAATTATTTCTTCTCTCTTATTTTTTTTAATGGCCAAGGTCCTTATGGCAAAATGGAGAATCTCCAAAAACTTGTGTAGCAAAAAGCTTGAAATGCGACGACAACGAAGTTGACAACAGGTTGATGGCCAAAGGCCGGGGTCAGAGAATGTGGCTCTGACACCATTGTTATGAACAAAGTTCATAAACATAGCGGAATACTCAAAAGATCGGAAATATGTAAATATCCATTATAGGCGAAGTATATTTATGTAAGAAATGTACAGAAGGAATGAGATGATGATATGATTGTTACAAATGAGGGCCTGCTTATATACCTAGACAAGTGCCTCTTCATGAATGGTCATGTCCTTGGGGACACGCCTCTTCATGAATGGTCATGTCCTTAGGGACATGCCTCTTCATTAACTAATCTATTATTATGATTATTTATTTATTTATTTATATTTATATTATCTTTATACAAATTATATTCTTAACATAATTATGGTCTTTATATGTTCTAGAAAAATCAAGATTGAAGGCTAAAGTTGATACTCAACCTAATAATGAAGACTCTCAAGCCTTTGAACTAGATTGAGAAAGAAGTTTGGAAAGTTTGGATCTCAACACAAAAATAATGGCAACAAGCCTCATAGATACAAGGATATGTCCAAACTTCAATGCTATGGTTGTCATGAATATGGGCATATCAAGAAAGATTGTCCCAATAACCCTAAGAACAATAAGAGCAATACGAGAAAGGAAAGACATGAAGCATTAACAACTGAAGATGATGAAGCTTCGAAGAAACCCAAGGTCAAAGACCACAAGTATCTCTACTATTAATGATAATGAAGAATAAGGCTGGTGTGCATAGCTCTACAGTCTAGTTTCGTATCGGGTTTGCAGTCAAATTTGATCTTTATTTCTTAGATGACAGATAAAATAGTATTTGTTGATGGTTAGACAACTATATGATCTATGGGGGATAGCATAGAAGATTATTGGGATTCGTGAATTGTATAAGCATAGAAGTCTTTTCAAGCGGGAGCTCATAGTCATCTATAATGAAGTAGCTAAAAGAAAGAATTGATTCATTGAAGTATGTTCCAAAGTTCTTATGAAGAGAAGCCTCCTTGTCGATGTCTACATAGAATCCATCACAAAACTCTAGAAGAAGCTTTCAGTTACATTTAAAGATAATGTAGAAATATTCATGTCTCCAAAATTTCATAATGAAGATCTAGAGGATGCTAACATTTCACTCTAAAAAGTAAAAAAAGCTAATAGGATATCAGTGAGGAAAAGGGCAAAAAAGTCAAGAAGTATATCAATGGTAGTCAACATCTAGCTTGCAACATGTTAGAAATCTTTCCAACCATAAAGAATTAACGTTCACCTCACGGGCACTATCACTTTGATCCCCGCCCTCTCTGTTCTAGCTATCTCCCTACAACAAGCTATGGGGGTAGTCCCTATGAGATGTGAAGGTGGGGGACTTTGTTGGCAACCAACAAATCTGGGAGACACAGTTGAATGGCCTAACAACTCAGTTGAATTAGCAAGTTAAATGATTTGATTAGATTGTCGTGGAAGACCGGTGCTTTAAATGGAGTCAATTACTTGCTTAAAACAAATTATTTACCAAGTCACCGGATGAACAATTGTTGCTTAAAGGATGCTTCACTATTCTAAATGAAATGCAAATCCTATAATCTAGGTGAGATGCAAAATCTTCGTTTATTTTAGGTTGTATTCCTATTCTAGGTGTATCCTTCCTCTTAACTATTTTGAAGCTAGTCTCTAGAGTAGGTTGTGAGAGAGAAGCCAAGGGGAAGCAAGCTAAGACTTGATTAACAATACCTCCCCATAGGTTCTAACCACCCGATGCCTCCAACGCTGCAAGGTTATCGTGTTAACCACTAAAGAGCTGCTAGACTCCTCAAGCTAGATGAGAAATGTGGGCCTATCTCTCTATCGACCAAGGTTATGCTTAGAAGTAAATTAATTAATGCAAGAGACTAATCCTAAAATGCAGATGCAAGATTTGAGTGCTCTTAAAGTGAGATTATTAAAATTTCTTAAGTACTTGATTGTAACGATTTTCAATTATGAATAATAAGGTACTTAAACAATAAATGAATGACCAATCTCAACCACAAGAGGAAGTGCTCATATTAAATGATACCAAAAAATGTTATTGGTAAAACCAATAGATAATTACCTAAGACAAGATCAATGCTACTTAATAGTATAATACAATTAGCAATCTTCAAGATTATAACAATGGATCACCAATATGCCAATTTTATCTCAATTACAATCAAATCTAATTGATGTGATTCAACAGTGATTTAGATCATAAACAATGAAGAGCAATGTATCCACTCATCTAACAATGATAGTAGCAATGAAAGACAAGATCTTCAATCTATAATATCATTTGGAGCAATTAACCAACCAATTCAATTAGAGCACTTTGAATGAAAGATGCAAGATGCCAATAACTCTTTTGACTAAATTTTCAAGTCCAAGTCATTTCAACCATCAATGATTATGAATTATAAGAGTTCCTTAGCCAATTTTAGAGACTTATAAGTTATGAGTGTTTTATTACTATTGCAACCTTGTTTTCAGAGGTTTGCAATTTTTATATCAGCCATCAAGTATGATGCAAAATGTCAAAGATAAGCCAGAAAATCAATGCATTAAACCTTCCAATGATTTCTGATTGATTATAAGACTGCTTAGAAGCTATAGATCAGACTTTTGATGTTCAGATCAGACATCAAAATAGCATATATGAGACTTAAAATCATTTAGAAAATCAATGATTCAGTCCTTCATAAACCAACAAGGTGCCAAGTTATCAATGCCAAAATAAACTCCAATGATTAGTTAATCAAGTTGAGTGATTATTAGATAATCTTTGGTCAATTTTATTGGATTTATTAGAGTTATGTGTCTACATAAAATGGCTGTAGCAAAACAGAGAGGAAAATGAGGGGAAGAGAGGCAAACTAAGAGGCCTAAAGGCCTAGTTTGAGTCCCAATGATCTTGGCTACCTGGAACCACCAAGTTAGCTTTAAAATTGCTACAAAACCTCAATGTTAGCCCACTCAAACAATATCATATTCAAAGATAATTGAACTAGGGCAAGGCTTCAAGGCTAGGAAAATCCCTAGACTAGGGCTAGAAGAGGCACAAGACAAGGCTAGAGGCCAAAGAAGGGCAAAGAAAGGACAAATGAAGCTGAAAAAGGGATGAATGGGTATAGATGAGCCCACAAGGGCTGCGTCAAGGCCTTAGAGGCTGACGTAGGGCTAGAAAAGGCCTTAGAAGGGCTAGCGGCTAGGGTTTAAGCACTTTTGGGGTTGCGACAAGGGGCTAGAGGAGGGCTGAAAGCCTTAGGAGGTTCTTCAAGACCAAAATCAAGGGAAACCAAGGGGGTTGAGGTATTTTTAGGCCTGTTGCTAGCCAAACCAAGGGCGTCGAGGCCCTGGAAGGGCCTCTAAAGGTTTCGTCTAGCCCTTAAAGGGATAGCAACTCAATGAGGAGGGAGGCCGTGGGCCTAAAAAAGCCCTCTGGGGCTCATGGCTAGGGTAAAAGAAGTTGGATGACTAGGCCTTGGGAACTAAAAAAATTTCGAAACTCTGCATACAAAATTTCCTCCACAAATTCCTTGTAAAAAGGTTGGACGACTTGCTCTTTAGGTTGGATGTTGAGCTTGGAGGCTAGATCTTGCCTTCCTAGGCCTAGATCTGCTTCAAAACCCCAACAAAATTCTCTTGAGCAATTTTGAAATCACCTGCACAAATAAATCAAATAATGCCAAATCCCAAATATATATACAAAAAATATAAAACCCAAAAAGTAATAAAACCCCAAATGCTGCAAAACAAATGGGTTAGAAATAATTAACAAATTATTTACAAATATACAATATTTACAAATTTAAATTTTTTGGAGAATTTTTTTGGAAAAATAACAATGGATGACAAAATTTCGAAAAATAAATATTGGCCAAAACCCTCCTGCAAAATCAAGTACCATAAAGAAATATCAGAGCCCAAACATAGTCAGCTCTTTACCACGACTTGTGAACTTGGAGCCCAAGGGCTAGCCTACCTGTAAATCTCTATAATATTCTCAAAGAAAATTGTTAGATCATATGGTGGATCAAATCACCTAAGATAGCATGTACTAATAGAATATTCTTATCACCGACACATGAAATAACATTTATTTAACAATATTCAAAACAATATAGGATCACACATAACTAACACATACCACAGATCAACAGAAGAAAAACACCATGAACTGAACCCCAAAGACTTTCTATTATGGCACAAAATATTCCTAGCAGAGCAGCAACCCAATACCAACGTTTAAGAATTACATCATCCAAAGATATTCAATAGAAGCAAAATGACTTCTTTATATAGAGATGTTAATTTTTCAGATTGTTTTATGCTGTATCAATTACTTTAGCCCAATTCACATCATTATTTAACAATGCATCCAATTATTAGCAATTATCCAATCATAAACTGTAACTGAAGATAGAACAATATATGCAATGACAAAGAAGACAACAACACAACCATAAGAGAGTAGATTGGTCCAAGACTAGGGAAAAACCCCACAAGGGGGAAAATCCTTTCAAATCTTCTTCTTTATTAGATCGTCATAAAAATTTTTCAGTAGAGAATACAATGATCCCAATACATACACTTGCAACAGAGATTTATAGAACAGACTGCAGATCTATCGAACAACAGAGGGAAACCCTTGATCCATCAGACCACTAAGGCAATATGAAGGTAACTGTAAAACCGTAGATCAAAACCCTGGAGGCTTCTAGCAAGGCAAATTGTGTGTGTTCGGAACTTCCTAGATGCTCCCTCAGCTACTGTGTGAGGGCATCTGGATCTGACCCGGACGCTCCCAGGAAGACTGTGTGCGTGCGTCCAGGTTCAAATACACACAAAACTGCTCTAAACCCTTAGACGTTCCCTTCCAATTACTATGTGAGCATTTGGGACTGCTCGGATGCACCCTGGACCACTTTGTGCGTGCTTCTGGGGACTAATACGTCAGATCTACTTCTGAAACCCTGGACGTTCCCTCCAGGCTTCTGTGCGAGCGTTCGAGACTTTTTGGACTCTCCCTTAGCCACTGTGTGCGTGTGTCCGGGGACAAAAATGGTCACTTACGTGCCTGCGTCCGAGAAATAGAAACCCTAGATCCGTGCGAGCTTCACTCCTGTGATTTCCGACCCTTGCGCGAACTTCTTCCGTTAGACCTGTGCGAACGAAGACAAAAGAGAAGAGTAGAAGATGACTTGATCAATGTGTAGAAATGGGCTTGAGGTTGCTTCTTTTTATAGGCTTTCATGAGGGTCCACTTGGGGTTGAGGCCGACCTAACCAATTTCACATGTGCTTAGGGCTGACCCATTCCATTGTACATGAATGAATAAAATAATTCAAGAATCAACTTCCGCTTGTTCAAATGGGGTGATCTTTAGGTAAATTTTGGTCCTCTCGAAAAAAGGAATTTAATGCAATCATCATCTCGGTCATCTAATTTGTTCAAGGTGGAATTTAATCGTAGTTGCAAAAATTAACACTTCCTCTCAATTAGGAAGAATTCCACTTGCCAATATTTGTCTGTTGATCATCACATCATCCTATCATGTTGTCATCATGCTTGGCTGTCTTTGCTTCAATTCTATATGCTGAAACTTTATCGGATCTAAAAGAAGAATCGGGGAGCAATAGCTTCCACCCATACTAAGCAATAGGATAACTTAATCATACAGGGGAGCACATCTTCGACCCTGGAATCTCATCGGGGAGCTCATTCTCAACCTGAAATCTCAAAAGGGGAGCAAGTCTCAACCCAATCCTATTGCATACTGATCTTCCCATTAACGACCCTCAATAGTCATGTGGTAGAACACCTGCATCATAATCAACTTGGGTTGTACACCCCAAGTACACTTTCAACTTGTTGGCCAAATAGGCAATGGTATTCCCAACGAGCCTTGCTTGAGGGTATGATGCCAACTAGGGTATACTTTGCATAGACCAAATAGGGGAGCAACATCTCCGACCCTATGAAGATAGGGGAGCAACATCTCCAACCCTATAGGTAACAGATTGGGGAATACCCTATTGTCCAGAGATCCCTCAACCCTAAGAGCCCTCTATCTCAATTCCTCACCCTGGAAGCTCAAACAGGGTGGGAAGAGTTGGCTCAGTGTCCACGATCAGCGCTGACCCTTATCCGGAGGGGCCACATCAATCAATCCAAGCTGCTCTCTGAAGACCAAGAACTTTCCTTTCGGTAATGCCTTGGTGAGAATATCTGCAGTTTGCTCATTTGTCGAAATGTGATGGAGTCTAACAACTCTCTTTGCACTATGTCTCGAATAAAGTGATATCGAATCTCAATGTACACTTGGACTTGTCATGGAACACGAGATTCTCTGCCAAACGGATCCCACTTTTGTTGTCGCAATGTATCACTGTAGTGTCTAGGACCTGCTCAAATAGCTCTCCAAAGAGCTTCCTCAACCAAACTGCTTCGTAGCTAGCAATGCTAGTGGTAATGCATTCTGCTTCGGCGGTGCTCAATGCCACAAACTTTTGTTTCCTGCTCATCCAGGATATCATGGTAGATCCAAGACTAAAGAAACATCTAGATGTACTCTTTCTATCGATAACATTTCTCGCCCAGTCAGCATCAGTTTATCCATGAAGTTGAACATCTTGGCAGAATATCTCAGACCAAGTCAATGTTTTTAAAACCGGAATTGGTGACCGGACCGGTCCACCTAATGAACCGGTTTACCGACCAGAACCGGTCTAACCGGGACTGGTTTGGTCTAAACGAACCGGTTTTAAAAAAATACATTAAATAATTAATTTTTAATGAAACAAAACTATTTTTAAGATGTAAAACCATGATTCCAAGCCAATAAAGACAAAATATGCAAAGTTTGCTCATTTATATACCATGTAAAGGTGAATATATCAAAATGGCACCGAGTACAATACATATCATCGACAAAATAGCAAAATACATAAGAAATGAGGCTCTAAATGGCTTATAAAGTCCAAAAACAATGCTGCAAGCTATGAGGCCATTGGCCTACTACAAGTCTACAGTGTACACATGATCAATCATCAAGTTCATCACCACTACTAGACACAGGATCATCATCAAGAGCTACATAGACATCATCTGGTTCAGAGTCTGAGGGTGCCTCAGCCTAATCTACAACCTCAGTATCAATGCCACCAATGACAATAGAAGTGGACCTAATGGAAGCACGAGTTTGTCAACCTACATGACTAGTGCCTTCCATTGGTTCTTTTCCTTTCCTTGATGCCGCTATTGATCCTAGTTCTGATGCCACCACATAATCTGCATCATCCCCCGCTAAAGCCATGTCAATATCAAAATTAGCCTCAAACACAATGGAATCTAGATCAGGAGTTTTGCTCATCATTTGGAGCTTTGATTGCATTTATTGTTTACCCCGAAACCATGAAATCCTGAAAACCATTAAGTCTGCTGAATTTTGAGTGAAATCTAAAATTCTAGTTTCTCCATATGAAATCCAATGAGGTTGAAACCACTCTCAAACATCCTGAGTGATTTCATGGTAATGTTAAAAATTTAAGTAAAAGGATGAAAATGAAAATTAAAGGAAATGTCACTTTTACTTTAAGAATTTAACATTACCATTAATTGCCAACATTGTTAGGGTTGAAACACCCTTAGTTTCCCCCCAAAACCCCTAAAACACAGTGAAAAATATGCTTTTTTTACTTTATGGTGGCGTGCCTAAAACCGGCCGGTTTAGGACAAAACCGACCAGTTTTCACCGGTTAGGGCAAAAAAATGGCAAAATGGCCTTTCCAACTGGGTTTTTTGGCCGGTTTAGACCGGCGGCCTTGCTAACTGGCTGGTTAGACCGGTAACTAGTTTTTGAAAACGGTTTTGAAAACACTGGACCAAATGTGATTGACCCATGCAAATATCTCAATATGTGTTTGGTAACAATCCAATGTGTGTGGAGGGGCTCGGTCATGAATTGACTCAATGTGTTCACTGCATAACATATGTCTGGATGGGTGTTCACAAGGAACATCAGAGCTCCAATAAGTTGTCTATACTCGGATGGATTTGCCAAATCGGGTCTTGCAGTTTTTCCACATAACTTCTTGAAGTTCATTTCCATCGGTGTAGCCATGGATTTGCATTCAGTCATTCCAAATCTTTCTAGCAACTTCACAACATATTTTCCTTGTGAAAGGAAATTATCACTAGGCCTTTGCCACACCTCAAGTCCTAGAAAGTAGTGCATGAGACTAAGGTCTTTCATCTCAAATTCAGAGGCTAGCTCCCTCTTACACTTGATCATCAAAGGCTCACTACATGTCAAGAATAGATCGTCAACATATAAAACCAAAATCAATGGCATACCTTGGACTACCTTGAAGTAGAGGTTGGGATCGACATTGCTTCTTGTGAATCCCAACTTCATTAAGTAACTGCCAATGCGTGCATACCAAGTTCGGGGAGCTTGCTTCAAACCATACAATACCTTCTTCAACCTACAAACATGTGTTCTTCAATCTTCCACTTTAAATCCCTATTTTTGTTCAACATATACTTCTTCCTGTAACATGCCATGAAGGAATGCGGTCTTTACGTCCATTTGATGAAGAGTCCATCCTTGACTAGCAGCAAGGGAAACTATCGAATGGATGGTTGTATATCGAGCCACAGGAGCAAATATGTCATGATAATCTTCTCCCTCTTTTTGAGAGAATCCTCGGGCTACGGATCTTGCTTTGTATTTCTCAATGCTGCCATCAATTCCATGTTTGATCTTGGATAGCCACTTTGAAGTTACGATAGACTTCCCATTTGGTCTTGGCACAACATCCCATACATCAATTTTCACAATTGATTCATATTCCTCGGCCATAGGATCCTTCCAAACTTGTTCTTTTACAACTTCTTCGATTAAGGACGTTCCGGCTTGAATCATAGTGCTAATGGCTACACCATATCCCTGATATTTGCATGGTTGCTTCCTTTCTCTAAATGATCTATGAATGGGAACATTTCTTTCAGCATTCTGTAGAGTATCATGGAGCCAAAGTGGTCTCTTCCTAGTAGGATGATCACTTGTAAGAGGATCTAGAGGATCCATAGGCTGCATGGGATCATCAACAATATCAGACTCGGGCACGGAAGGACCATCTATAATATCCCAGTCATCATTCTCCTTGGGAGGAGGCAGAGGAAGGTCTCTTGCTTTTCCAAGAGTTGCATCTTCATGGAATGTTAAGTTCCTGCTAATTTCGACCTTCCTTTGAGCAAGGATATATATTCTATATGCTTTAGAATTTTCACAATAACCCACAAACATACCTTTTCTTCCTGTAGCTTCCAACTTGTTCCTTTTGTCCTTTGGCACATGAAAATATATGGGGCATGCAAATACATGAAGATGGCTATTTTCGAGCTTGACACCTATGAATATTTCTTCAGGGGTCTTATTTTCTAATGCTTGATGATGCACCCTGTTTTGAACATATACAACAACATGTGTGGCTTCAGCTCAAAGGAAGTTTGGCACCTTTTGATCATGGAGCATGGCACATGTAGCTTCTAATATAGACCTATTCTTCCTTTCAGCTAAACCATTCTGTTTAGGAGTATATGGCACAATTGTTTCCTTCTTGATCCCTTCTTTCTTGCAAAATGCTTTGAATTCTTTCGATATTATTCCCCTCCATTGTCGGACCTGAATACTTTGATTCTCTTTCCTGTTTGATTTTCGATCAAGGCTTTGAATTCCTTGAACATTTCAAAGGCTTCATCCTTTTGCTTAAGGTAGTATGTCCATGTCTTTCTTGAGAAGTCGTCAATAAAGGTGATGTAGTAGAGATGACCACTAATGGAATGCATAGGCATCAAACCACATATATCAGAGTGAATGAGATGGAGGATGTCATTTGTCTTGTTCTCACTAGAGGGGAATGGTCCCCTTGTTTTCTTTCCACTCGCACAACCTGGACAAACTCCATCATGATGAGCTTGAACATCGGGAATACTTGAGATCAATTTCTTCAATTTCAAAAGAGCATCATAGTGAAGATGAGCCAGTCTGCGGTGCCACAACTCTCTCAGATGATCGGTATTATGAATCAATGATAGAAGTGGCCTTCTAGTGACTCTATAGAGTCCTTCAAATCTTGATCCTAATGTGAATGCATCTCTCATAGGTGAATCGTCAGACCAATTCAAAGCATTTCCTTTCATGAAGGCAACCCTCATCCCTTTATCTTCTAATGTGGATATAAATACCAAATTCTTCATTAATCCCAACACATACATAACATCATGTAGCATAATTGATTCCCCATAATTCAACTGAAATTTGATAGACCCAAAACCTTTCACGAGATGAGTAGAGTTATCTCCAAGAATGATCTTCAACTTAGTCTCCCTCTCTACTAGATTAGAGAGGACTTCGTCGTATCCAAAGAAATGATGAGTGGCCCCACTATCAACCAACCAACTATCCCACGAGTCTGGTGGAGAATAACTAGTAAGGGCATAAATAAGAATGTATTCAGATTTATTTACAACATTACTTTCATACCTGGGATGTTAGTTTTTGGTAGCATCAGCTGTGCTCTAGCCATGAAAATTGGTGAAGAGGCTAAGGCACACGAGTTCTAAAGAACTCAGAAACCATTTGGTGAAATTCCACCTGGATTGTATTTTATTAAAATAATTAATATTTTTAATGGGGTTCCTAAGTCTAAACTTAGGAAAATTAAAGTATTAATGGGTATTAATCAAAATATGGGTGAGAATGATCTAGAAAGTGGATCAAGTCAAGTTTTAATCTTAGCTGTTGATTAGAGACTTAATCTCGACCATTGGAGTCTCAACGAGAAAAGTATAAGGAGGCTTGGGGTTCATTTAGAAACACACACGAAGAGAGTGAATTGATCCGGAGTTCGATTTCTGTGGCTAGTGTTGACCTCTGCCGGTCAACTACCCATGCAGTACACCCCCCTATTTTTCGCAAAAAGGGGCAGCACCTGATCAGTGTGTCTATGCCATCCTGCAGCCATCAGCAGCTTGATCAATCGTATTGTAAACCCAGTCTGCATGTATTAATTGTAAATAATCCTAGCAGATGTGAGTCGTGTTGAAAATTGCCTAGGTGGACCTAACTTTCCCATGATAATCTATGTCCCGGGAGGTTTTTCGTCTCACCGATCCACGGATTGGCAGAGTTTTCCTTCAAACCTGACCCCAAAGCCGGGATAGATTTTGTCAGTGGAATTTTAGAGAATCCTAGTGTGTTAGCCTGCTAGATTATAGTCTGTCGCAGAACTGGGTGTTTTGTGAGGGTCTGTGTTAAAGGGTTTTTTCTCCCTTAAGATGTAAATTGTTAAAGTCATGATGTAATGTGTCCTGAGGGTTGAAAAATGTTTGAATCCCCTCATGAGTCCTAAGTCTTAGGTCCTAGGTGATGTTCCCAAAGGCTTAGTTCGTTGATCCATTTTAAAAAGGAATTAAAAAATT
>APFE031351488.1:0-20454 GCA_000404065.3 Pinus taeda | reverse complement strand
TGCAATTGTTATCAGATGTGATAGCCAGAGCTCAATCAAACTTGCAAATAATCGAGTGTTTCATAAAAACACTAAGCATATTGGTACACATTTTCACTTTGTTAGGGAGAAGGTTCAGTCAAAGGAAATCCATATTGAATATTGTAATACTTGTGACAATGCTGCAAATATTTTTACTAAGCCTCTTGGAAGAATTAAATTTGAGTTATTTAGAGAGTTGTTAGGAGTGCTAGTGAACCCTTTCTCTATTAAAGGGAAGTGTTAAAGTTAATGGAGAAATGTATTCTTGGAATAAGTCACTTCATTAGTTACATGTGAGATTTAGATTTGTTCATATTTTCTAAGTCTCACACATAACTCATGAACCTATTCACTCCAAGAATACATTTGTCCATTAACTTTAACACTTTATCAACCTACATTCATCTCAACCTTATAAATTTATGAAGATTATCAAATGTGCAGAAAATGTAAATCTCCTTTTCTCATAATTTTTTTTAAGAAAATCACTTCCAAATATTTGATACGTTCCAAATTACTTGATGTGCATTCTAGACTAGAGAACGCTTCTCGAATATCAACTCAATGAAATTGTCGGGTAAGGAAATCACCTCCATATATTTGATACTTTCCAAATTTGATGTCCATTCATCAACCTACATTCTTCTCAACTTTATAAATTTATCAACCTAAATTCATCTCAACTTTATAAATTTATAAAGATTATCAAATATGCAGAAAATGTAAATCTCCTTTTTCTCAAGGAAATCACCTCCATATATTTGATACCTAGCAAATTACTTGACGTCCATTCTAAGCTAGAGAACGCTTCTCGAATATAAGCTCAACGAAACCGTCGTGTGAGGAAATCACCTCCATATATTTGATACCTTCCAAACTTGATGTCCATTCTAGGTTAGAGAACGCTTCTCGAATATCAACTCAATGAAACCATCGTGTAATAACGGTATCAGAAACTCTCAGAGAATAGTTACACTACGTCTTTTAAAATCTAACCCTTCAATGGGAGAAAGGGACAAATATTATTTATTAAAGTAATTTAATTACATTTAAAAACACTCAAAATATAAACCATTCGAATATAAATTTCATTTCTACATTTAAAAAGGCTTACGGTTAACCCTCTCGTTAAATAAATAATGGGTAATTTGATAATTGCACAAATATATTTTTTCTTCGTAATATAAGTTGCCTTAAAGACTATGATTTAGTTTATGGATGAAAATTTTGTTTTAAAATATTTGTTTATTTAAAAAAGATATAGATGAGTAATTTTTATCAAAATTGATAAAGAAAATTATTTGATATTTTTAAAAGCGAATTCAATATAGTTAATTTTTATTATTTTATTATTAGTAGATTTAGTTTATACTACTTTAAAAAGGGGAAAATGGTAGGTTCTTAATTTCTTTATGTTACAATTTTTTATTATATTTTTTCAATTTTTAAATGCATAAATAAATTTAGCTATTAATGTAAATCAAATATGTAATTCCAATAAAGTATTATTAGAATTTAAGTAAAATTGCCCAAAAAAAATTCTCAAAAGTTAGCATACTACGTTATAATAAACTATTTAGTTTGTTTTATAATTGTAACAATATTTTCAAATTGTTATTTAATGTGGGGTTTTGTATGAAATTTCAAGATACAATATTTTTTTATCTTTAGTATTTTTGGCTTCACAAAGATCACAAAGTCTTTCAACCCATGGTGTGAATTGTCAAACCCCCTATTTTATTATGAAACAATATTTCATTTTTCCAATGTTGATTTTATGGTGTTGATACTTTTTTATCTTCTAAATTAGGGTGGAGCAAGTTTTTATAATATCTTAATTTTATTTGGTTGTCTAATTCTTTACTACACTATGATTTATCTGGAAATTTAGATGTAATAATATTTTAATATTGTCATCATTATATTCATTGACATTTTTCTTTTTTCCAATGATTTAGCAAAATTTGACATCTTTATGATAAATCGTAGTAGTCTTATTGTCTCCCATGTTTTTTATTCTATTCTTGCACATTAGGTACCTAATCATATCAATGGTTTCAATTGAGGAAGGATTCACATATATGAGGAAGATATGATAGGATGTACTATATTTAATTTTGATATTATAAGTTATAAAATTATTTTAGATTTTCTTTATCTTCCTCCATGTCTATAAATATGCTACAACCCAAAATTCACAGCCCCTTATAATAAGATATTAAGAGTGACCATATGTTTCAAATGGAGTTTGTATGTTGAATTTATATTAATATGTCCAATTTATAATACATCGAGGAATGGTAAAAATTTACATGTAGGTTAAAAGTAATATAGAGCTGTGGGAGAGATGTTGTAGTATCTATAAAAAATAAAAAATAATTAAAATTCAATTTGTTACGCTATAATTTTGTTTTTATTAATAAAATTACAAATCAATTTTTACATTAAAGAAACCATAATATTATATAGATTAAAATATATACCTTATAAGTGGCAACAATAAGATAGATCTATTTTACATTTTAAAAATAATTCTTTTGTAACCATATTTAACTTTAATTAATAAGTACATAAAAACTTTAATATTTACAATAAAATTACAATATAACAATATGTTTAACCATGGATATCACATTCATATATCTACACCTTTATCACATTAAAATATATAAGATATAAATCGTAGCTAAAATTAAATCCATTTTACCATATAATTTAAAATAATAATATTGCAACCATATTTAAATTTCATTAATAAGCACAAAAAATTTTATACTTAAAATATACTAATATTTTTAACCATCGATATTCACCCTCACTTTACCATGGATATTATTAACCATACCATATCATGGGCCAATAAGATGGCTCATCAATACTACATTCCCAAAACTCATCTCTTATTTCACAATCAAAATAATACTTACAATATGACAGATTTTTAACCATGGATACTCATCCCACTTTACTATGGACATTATTAATCGTACCATACCATGGGTCAATACTATGGATCATCAATATGACCTGCCAAAAAACCGCCTCTCATTTTACAATCAAAATATTCTATAAATATATATTTTTAAAATTTAAATCTTTACATTTTGGGGTGGAGAGATACTCTCTATCCCAGTATGGAAGAGATGCTATAATGTACTTAGTAAAATAAAATAAAAATTAAAATTAAACTAAGAAATAAAATTAATAACTAAACCAGCCTAGATCCATCTTAACTATGGATCTATCAAGCTTTGAGAGGAATCAAATCTCTAGAAGTGCAAACTTTTTTTTTCAAGTTTTACACTTAGAAAAGAGGTTTACACCTCCATAAATTTGATCCCTAGGTACTTGATAAATCCCTAGTTAAAGATAGATCTAAACTAATTTATAGTTGTTTTTAAAACAATAATAAAAATTTCACCCTTCACTTATCATTTTCTCAATATTATAGTTTCAATTAAATTTATGATGAAAATTTTATTTCAAAATATTTATATAAAATTACTTTCTCCATATCATCATCCAAAAAATGTAAGTAATCATTTTAAATTTAATTATTATCCAAAAATGTAATAATCATTTTAAATTTAATTATTACAACTTTTATTTTATTAATGGTAAAACTCATACTTCTAAAACAGAAATGTTTAAAAGTTTTAGTTACTCATAGACATTATGGAGAATCTATCTTTAAAGAATAATATTACTAACCTAAACAAGGAAAAGTAATGATTGTACCCACTTCCACTCCAATCAGGCTATAAGCCAGGATGCTAATAAAACTTGTTCATAAATACTGGTCGTGGCTGTTCCAGGATGTTTTGATATTTTTACCTAGAGTTGTTTGATATCAGTAGAGCGCATAGATATCTATCACATCAAACCTTCTAGGATTTCTCGATGACAAGAGCATATTAGTACCTGGATCGACCAGTTTCTTCTCGAAAAGTATTTCAGACATTAACTTTATTCTTACATATATTTGGTTTTCACGATGATAATGAAGCTAATTGCAGTTTGATTAGATAGTACAGTTTTCGTGTGGAAAATCATGTGTACACGGATAAGACATTTTTGTTTTGTTAATGGTGGGAGATTTCAAATTCAACGATTATTGATCTTGTTCGCTAAGGAAATGGTTTGTTGCACTCTGAATGGCGCTGAGTTGTTGAAGACTTTAAGGGCAACATGGCAACAACTTTGAAAACTTTGTGTTTCATAAAGTTGTCCATGTAGTGGAATTCGTTGTAGCAAGTCATAATTATGGAATTTGCAGCCAGTCATAATTATGGAATTGACAAAGAGGGGAAGAGATAGTATTTTTGTGAGATTTTAGATGCTATTTTGCCATTAAAAAAATGTAACTAAATATTATAATAGGCTATAAAATGGTCAGAAATGTGAGTTGTCGTGTCCTGACGAAAATTGGCCAGAAGTTTAGTTCTGGTGTCATAACGGACAGGCAACTGGAAATGATATAAGAAAATATTCATTAAGTCGGCAAAAGGATGTAAAGCTACCCCCTAGCAGCTCTATATACCATTCGGCTGCATTACCAGTCAAGGTGTGCTGAAAAAGTCTCAACCGAACTGAATCATCAATAAGGGAGTTCGACGAGCACCACAAACAGAATGTGGTCACATGGTCGCTCGGTTCCTCACCGCTCTTCCCTTCGAATTTTGAAATGTCCAAAGGAAGTTTGGTTGGGACTGGAGGCCAGGCCGGATTATATCTGATTGGATCATTAGTTAACTTTGTGAGGTCTGGCAAGTTCAAAGTTGCCAGAAATGGAAGCCTAAGAGGACCTTGGGGGTTCCACTCAGACTGAGCAGAACTCCCAAAGTTCTGAAAAGATGGGCCTGGATTTTGGAAGGCACCAGGCTACCCGAAGTAACCTACAAAACCAGCTGAACCAAAAGGCATGCCTTGTGATCCAGCATAACTTGGAGTTTGACCAAATCCAGCCGCAAAACCTCCATAACTGGCAAAGCTTTGCCCTAAAGGATTATAAGGAGCAGACAGCCCCTGATAAGGATCCCAAGCAGAAGCTAGGGGAGGAATACTTCGGAATGAACTAACCGTGGAGTATGGCCTATTCCCTTGTTCGCCGAGAAATGAATTCCCAGTTCCCATACTACTAATCGTGGGGTTAGCCCAACCTTGAAAAGGATTGCTACCTTGTCCTAAAGAAGAGAAATGCATAGATCCAATTGTCGGGTTGGAATGTGGTATATGACCACTTCCAAAAGGAAAACCCTAGAATGAAGCTGATCCACCCATCATGGATGTGGCGGCACTAAACAGAACTGGTAGAATACCCTATGAATGGGTGCCAAATGGGAAAAATCCAGAACTAAAAGCATTGGTTTGGGAGTTTCCACTCGTAGAAGGAATGGAGGTAGTCCCAACTAAAGACGTGCTAGCAAAAGACCTGAATAAAGAAGCGGAGGGGATGGAAATAGTTCCTCCCCCTTGTACAGATATTGGAGTCTGCACAGTCGTAGCACTTGTAGAAGCCATGTTTCCAGTAGTGGTCATTGATGGTAAGTGCGTTATGCAACCTGGATTTGGCGGTCGATGCGTTGGAGAACCAATGTATTGTAACACTTCCAGATGACTAGAAGGTAGGGGAAAATTCAGAGCTGCTAACGACTCTGAGAGTTCTTCTACCTCTACGTTATCTTGCGTCCAAAAGAGAACTCGAGAAAGTACAAGAGTACTTATTTCTTGTCCTATGGAAGTACCAGCTCTATCCTGAGCACTGATGCCCCCGAGGGGAGGATCAATCCTTGATGCGTCAGCTGCTGCAGGACAAAACCCACTGACAGTATTACCTCTGCGCCTTCTAGGTGAAGGCTCTGAACTCGGTGGTGAAAGACCACGAAGTCTTCGAGACCATCTAAGCAATCGGTCAGCCACTTTGAATTTTTTGTTAAGATCTAACTAAAGACTCAAAAAATTGAAAGCTAGGCCAACTAGGAGCATAGAGCACACATTATAAAGTCCCTAAAGATATCACCCAGTCAAACAACTTCCAAGTATTTCCGCTCTGGGTGATTAGGACCGGAAACCAAAATATGAGAAGCTGAAGTAAGGGGCCTTCTGAAGATATTCTGGGATAATGATGGCCCAGTCCTATCAGCGAAGGTAACAGAGGAAGTTACGCTGACCTCCTAACAATAGCCTACGTCGGTGCAAGCCCCCAAGCTTCGCAAGGGTGCCCTCTAGTAGTACCGTTGAGAGTGATACAACGTCGACCTCAGGTGCCATGGGATTCCCCTCCACAACCACCTATGTAGATCCCTAGGAGTAGCAACTAAGGTTACCAACTCATATCAGAAGCCAAGCAGAATAGTCGTGAGGTAAGTTCGGAAAAGTAGGAGACGGGGTATCTGTATTCCCTATCTTTATAGACCCTCATGCTTAACTCCCAGATCCGGAGCTTTCCTGGTCTTCCTAACACTATTGGATTTTCACTCACTATTCAGACTCCTATGTTTGACAGTTTAAAATGGCCTTGGAGAGTTAACTCTCCACACACCTAATCCAAGGCCCTTTAATATCCTAAAACTTGTTGATGTATCTAACAAATATAAAGTTCTAGTATTTTATAATTAGCGCTTGATTTTAATGGGTTGTTATTTAAGTCAAGGGATGAAGGAAGTGAAACTGGTGGTGTTATGATGCAAACGAAATTAATAAAACCAAACTACATGCACATGCACTTGTTTTTTGTTTTTCAATGAAGAGCAATTTCTACAAGGTTCAAAGGAACTTCAAATAAAAGTACAAGTTTTTTTCTTTTCTTTTCAAACTTCACACTCACAAAAGCTAACAAAACTATAAATAGCTAGAAATATGCACAAGCTAATCCTAATGCAATAAATACATGCCCATGCAAGATTCAAAAACTACTCTTAAACCAAAAGATGAAAGTTGCTTATTTATCGATTTTAGATTTGCCACTTAAATGTTTAGATGTAATATAATTTTTTGTTTCTTATTTCGTCTAAGCACTAAAAGCAAGATGAAGACAAACAAATAGGCACTTTCACTCAACAAAAAGGAAAACTCAATCAAAACAAAGTTCAAGAAAGCAAAACAAAGTTTCAAGAAATTTCCTTCAAAAGCAACTTAAAATCGACTTTTCAAACATGCTCTAACAAGTCTGAAACTTGATGACCGAAAAATAGGTAATGAAGCACTTTGTGAGCTTACGACACAAAACAAGTGGGAACTCAACAAAACAAAGGTGCTTTGAAATGCTTTTAACAATGAACAAGCAGGGAAATGAGCTTGGCAAAGGAAACCAAAAGATTGAAAAGAGAACATTCAAGAAAGCGTAAACAGACGACTTTCAAGAAGCAAGAAAATCAGATGGTCATAAAACTAGTTCAACCATGCAAACCAAAAAGTCATTAAAACAAAACTCAACACAAAGATTGAACTCAATCTTTCTGCCCTGAATACACAGAACAACCAAGATTCCTTACAAGAAACCTTGTGTGCTTAAGAAAAAATAAATGACGTTTGCAAGAAAACAAGCAAGACCAACCTTTTCACAATCAGAGAGAGATTGAAATAAGACACTTGTTGTAAAAACTAAAGACTGTGATAGAACAGTGATTGTTCCAAACTGAATCAGACCAACATACAATCTTCTAGAAACAAAAAGATTTCAAAAATCTTGAAAATTAAAGATATACGCAACTGTGTTTGCACACAGATGCGTGTATACGCGACAAGACCTAAGGAAACTTGCATATACACAGGTTCACTTAAGGAAAGATGTGTATATACGCTTCTGTAAATAGAGAAACTAGCGTATAAAAAAGCTTCCAAGAAAAACAAAAAAAAGTCTGGAAAAAACTAATCAAAGCTCACAATTCAGGCACTGACTACACAGTAACAGAAGATAAACAGATAGTTGAGCCCTGATTGGATTGAATACACCCAAACTAGGAACAACAATAGTGTTGTCCCTAGTGGAGTTGTCAATTCTATTGTGGGATAAACTCCCCTAGGGTCTTGGGTGAATACCCTAGCAGACGAAAGGTTATCTATGCAAAGAAACACACATTCCAGGCAATCATAATGCTACTATAAGCAAGCTCTACGATAGGGGGTGTACTTGAGGTCCTACATTTGAGAAGAGCCTCCAAGGGTCCAAACCCTTCTTTGAGTTCCTTTCCTCCTTTGACGTGCAAAACCAAGAATTCAAGAGAGTGCAGTAGTATATGGACTAAATGTCATAAAGAAGCCAACTTCATATTATAAGGAAAGGTAGTTAGTTATGCAATTAAACAACCTATCACATATGAATCATAACATGGATATCATAACATGAAGAAGATCTATATCAGGAACAAATACGTGTTTCTTTTATTATAGACAAAAAAAGTACATAAGAGGAACAATTTCACCTGAGTCGTCCTTTCACAGGCTCAAAGCAGAACCGTCTCCTGGATTCGTCCAGTCTCAAGACTTTAACAAACTCCTTCCATGACTTACTCCATGATCTCTCAAGTAGTATGAAATCATGAACACACACAAGGAAACAAGGGTTTCCTGTAGGATGGGGGAAGTGCAGGAGGCACAAGGATCTTCAGACCTAGTCACGGAAATTTCAACATAATAATCTTTCTCTCTCTTCTCTCCTCCATATGGCCTTCCCATAGAAGCCTTTTTATACTTCTCGCAAAGTAGTTTTTTAGCTGGGAATTCGTTGGGAACAATCGGGCCACGGGCACTAATAAGTGATCAACAGGTAAAACCCATGATCTCCGCTCGAAATTAAGGAGATTTTTATTTTTTAAGTGGTTTTATACATATACGCGGGTTGGGTATACACGGACCCGCGTATACACGCATTTAGCTCAGAGCAATGTCGCGTATAGGGAAAAAACATTGCTTTTTTAGATTTGGGACTAGATATGGTAGGAGGGGTTGCCCTAGGCCATGAGTGGAGCTTCACAAACCTCAAGCGTGAGATTTGGAGCTATAACAGACAGGTTCTTGAAGATGGCCATTACGGTGGCCTGCAAGAAGAATATCACAACGTAAGCCACTACTAAACTCTTCTTTGAATGAGTGTGGGTACACTTTGGGATCCCACAGTCTATCATCTCATATCAGGATAGTAGGTTCCTCATTACATTTTGGTCTAATCTCAGGTCGATGCTCGACACCAAACTCACTCAGTCCATAGCCTTCCATCCTCAAATTGATGGCCAGACAAAGGTTGTCAATAGGATGATCGTACACATTCTGTGCATGTACAACTCAAAACATCCATGCACATGGGGTGAGAGCCTCCCCTATGTTTAGCATAGCTACAACCAGGCTCTCCACAGCTCAACTAGCCACAGCCCTTTTTCAGGTGGGCTTGGGATTCCAGCCACTACATCCCACTGATATGGCCATGCCATTTGCAACTACTCACGCAGATTCGGCTTATGTCCAGTCTGAAATGGATAAGGAAAACAAATTCATTGAGCACATCCAACATATTCCCCAATAGGTCCACAACATTCTAGAGAAATCAAATGCCAAGTACAAGCAGCGACATGATGAACATCGGGTGCCACACAAGTTTCAGGTGGGCAACAAAGTCTAGTTGCATTTTCAAAAGGAACAACTTACCGAAGCCTATTGGAATCTCAAACCACTCCGATATGGTCCTTACACCATTACCAAAGATGTGGGTGATAATACATTTGAGCTCAGCATTCCCCCATTCCTTGGCTTGCACCTAGTGTTCAATGTGGACCGCCTTTAGCCATACTTTCCACCATTACTAGACACATCCGAAATTGCATGACAACTCACACCCACAGACTTAAATCTAGATTGCATGGAACAAGCTGCAATAGATCCGATCATGGACACACATATCAGGCACACTCGCCAGTAGAATATCCCACTGTATCGAGTTGTCAAAGTAGGCCAAATCCTTCACCAGGGCAAGTGCCTCACCAGGGACCAAGTTCAGCAAAATTTCCCTCATCTCATGGAGGAACTCAATGCAATGGGGATCATTTCTTCCTAAGGGGGCAGGAATGATCCAGGTGCAACCTGAAGATCCAGAGGAGTTGGAGCATCTCTTCTACTCCCAGATGTGGGTAAAGGGATCCCTGCTATAGTTCATTGTCCACAGCGGGAGCCAAACAAACCTCATTTTGGCAGAGGTCGTGAAGTGGTTGGGCTTACCGACCACAACACATCCACAATGATAAACCATCGGGTGGCTTCACAAAGGACGAGATCTTCGCGTGAGCTAGTAGTGTTGCCTTCCATACAACATCAAGCACTTCATGGATGAGGTATTGTGTGACACTGCTCCCCTTGATGTTTTTGATGTATTATTAGGACAACCATACTTTTGGAAGTGACATGTTGTGTATGAATGAAGGCCACGTGCTGTTATTGTTACTTTGGGAAATAAGTTGTATAGGATACCAAAGGTAGCACTGCCTACCTCCATTTCTTTGTTACTGCAAAACAATGCAGTAAGCTCATTTCCAAAATCGAGAAATTTGTTTTCCTAATGATATTCCCTCAAGGAAAGAAGAATATGGTGGCCACAACTTCCAGACATGGCCCCTCCACACAACAATTACAAATGAACAAGGTCGTGGAGGAGTACGAGGACATCTTCACCTGCCCCGCAGGAGTTCCTCTACACTGTCAGGTCAAGCCCTCCATCGGTTTGACCCCAGGTGTGCCGCATTCTAATGGACCAATCTATCGGTGCTCCATTCTAGAGAACGATGAAATCAAGGGTTAAATTCAGGAGCTACTACAGAAAGGACACATCCATCCGAGTTCATCGGCCTGTGGAAGCCTGATCGTGTTAGTACAAAAGAAGGATGGGACTTGGAGACTCTGGACTATCAGGTGATGAACAAGATCACTGTACGTAATAAGTACCCGATCCCATGGATTGATAACCTCCTGGACCAACTAAAGGGAGCAAAATATTTTAGCAAGATTGATTTGAAGTCAAGATATCACCAAGTACCAATCAAACCCTCTCATGTGTGGAAGACTGCGTTCAAAGCCAAGGAGGGCCTTTTTGAATGGTTGGTTATGCCTTTCGAATTGAGGAATGCTCATGCAACCTTCTTGAGGCTAATGGATGACATATTGTGGCCATTCACCAACTCATTTGTAGTGGTATACTTGGATGACATCCTGATCTTTAGCCAGAGTTGGGAAGAGCACCTCCACCACATCTGACAGGTTCTCCAAACACTGTGGCAACACAAGTTATGTGCCAATTTGGAGAAATGCACTTTTGGCATGACCCAGGTGCAGTATCTGGTATACATTATTGATGAACAGGGGGTGGATGTGGATTCAGCCAAAATCCAAGTCATTTGGGATTGGCCATCTCCAACCACTCTGATAGAGCTCTGCATCTTTCTAAGTCTTGCCAACTTGTACCGTAAGTTCGTGTTGGGATTTTCTCATATAACTTGGCACTTGATTTAGGTCACCAAAGGAACAGCGAAAGGAAAATTATTTTGGTCTGAATCTCAATAGAAGGCATTCACAGCATTGAAAGATCACCTCAGCTCAGCACCAATCTTCACATTACCAGACTTGCAACAACCAGTTGAGATTGAGACAGATGCCTATGACTATGTTATTGGGGTAGTCCTTACTCAACACAGGCATCTAGTGGCCTATCACAGTCAGAAACTTTCAGACACAATTCGTAAGTATCCCACTTATGACAAAGAGATGTATTCCATTGTGCAGGCCTGTCGAAATTGGAAGAATTTCATTTTGGTGAAGGAAACGGTCATCCACACAAACGACTGACCCCAATAGTTCATACAAGCCCAATGGAAATTGCAGAATGATTACCATCATACATGCAACAGTTCCATTTAAATCGACCACCGATCATGGCATTAACCACTGTGCTCAACTCTTGTGGGCATGAGACTTATGATTGGCCACTTCTCTACAAAAGAGACCTATAATTTAGCCACACATACAAGACACTCTTGGAGGGTCAGCATGTTCCAGATTTTCATCTCCAAGATTCCCTGTTATGCCACCTGGGTCACCTTTGTGTTCCTTCAAGCAAGTGTGCTAAGATGATTTGGGAAGCACACTACAGTTGGGCTGCTGGGCATTTTGGGGTTGAGAAAATGGTCTCAGTATTGCAGAAGTATTTCTATTGGCCCAATCTTCTACATGATGTCGAGAAGTACATCAAATCATGCACTGCCTGCACCATTGCCAAACTGATCATCAAGAAACAAGGCCTCTATACCCCACTACCTACCCCTAGTAGACCTTGGGAATCCATCTCCATGGATTACATGTTAGGCCTTCATTCTACTAAGCATGGAAATGACGATGTTTTTTTGTTCGCCAACAGGTTCTCGAAGATGGCTATTATGCTGACCTACAAGAAGAATATCAAAGCAGAAGCCAGTGCTAAAATATTCTTTGAATGAGTGTGGGTACACTTTAGGATCTCATAGTCTATCATCTCAGAGCGGGACAAAAGGTTCCTTAGTATATTTTGGTCCAGCCTTTGGTCGATGCTGGACACCAAACTCACTAAGTCCACAACCTTCCATCCTCAAATTGATGGCTAGACAAAGGTTGTCAACAGGATGATTGTACACATTCTACACATGTACAACTCAAAGCATCCATGCACAAGGGATGAGAACCTCCCCTATGTTCTGCATAGCTACAACTAGGCTCTCCACAACTCAACTGGCTAGAGCCCTTTACAGGTGGCCTTAGGATTCCAACCACTATGTCCCATTGATGTGGCCATGCCATTTGCAGTTACTCACGTAGATTCGGCTCATGTCTATTTCGAAACTAATAAGGCAAATAGCTTCATTGAGCACATCCAATATATTCGCCAGCAGGTCCATGACATTCTAGGGAAATCAAATTCCAAGTACAAGCAACGACATGATCAACATCGGGTGCCACACAAGTTTCAGGTGGGCGACAAAGTTTGGTTGCATTTGCAAAAGGAACGCCTTACCAGACCCTATCGGAAACTCAGACCACTCCAATATGGCCCTTACACTATTACCAAGGTTGTGGGAGACAATGAATTTGAGCTCAACATTTCCCCATTCCTTTGCCTGCACCCAGTGTTCAATGTGGACTGCCTTCGGCCACACTTTCCATCATTACTAGAAACATCTGAACTTGCAAAACAACTCACACCCATAGGGTTAAACCCATATTTCATGGAACAAGTTGCAATTGATCGGATCATGGACACACAAATCAAGCACACTCACCAACATAATATCCAACTGTATCGAGTTGTCAAAGTAGGCCAACTCCTTCACCAAGTCAAGTGCCTCACCAGGGACCAAGTTCAGTAGAAGTTTCCTCATCTCATGGAGGAACTCAATGCAATGGGAACAATTGCTTCCTAACGAGGGAGGAATGATCTAGGTGGATATGGTGGCCACCTGCCCAGTCCACTTGGACCCCCACAATTGTTTCTTTCAGCTTTTTAGTTTCCTTAATTGTAGCACAGTTGACTATTTTTAGAAGTTTTCGGGTCCTAAACTTCGGAGCCATTTTGAGGCCCTAAATGACGTTTTGGGAAAACTGGGAGAAAATGTGTCCATGGACTGATGTTTCTCTTCCCAAATTTATTGTTCTCAAATAGATCTTTCTAATAAGATATTGTGTGCACCAAATGGAGATTGTATGCCAAAGTTACGACCTCGAGAAATTGATGTACCAATTTACCCAAACGAGGCCCACAGTTTGGCCTTTCATCTTCTAGGGTTATGTTTTTCGATGTTTAGGGTTTTCCATTGTTTTTCAACAATAAATAGGCCTTTGAGCCTCATTGTAACATAATTCAGAGGCATGTAGATGCTACATCTCTTCTCAAGGATAAGCTACCATCGCCCTAGCTAGTTTATTTCCATTTCTGTTTGTAAGCATATTTTAGTATTTTACAGTAATGAAATGAAGTATTATTTCTGTTGCATCTCTATATGTATGGTTATGCTATAATTTGTTCCATTCCTGTTTAAATCTGGATCATCCTTTGTCCATAACCATTGGTCGGTCATGTGTTGTGTTGTGCTCAGTTTCAACCTGTCCTCCTGGGTTGTCTCAAGTATCCTCTGTGAGATCCTCTAGCATTTCAAAACTTTTACTAGACATTGGACACTTCGTTTATGCAGGGTGTCCTTCCTTCTCTATGTTCCTCCAATTGGTGGGGATATTTGTGAAACCTTCCCCATTTCTTGGGTTGGAGTTGGTGGTTTTCAGCTTGCAATCATTAAGGGAATAGTCCCTGAACAAATTTCATATTAATGGAACTTTCTACACTTGAAAGGAACATGCCTATAGTCAAGCATTTGAAACTAGTTCTTATCTTCCTATTCCATGCAAATAACTTATGGAAGAGCTAGAAATATCCATGTAGACACACATTCTCACATAAGAAGCATAGAATCCTTGGTGAGTTTGTTCTAATAGGCATACAAACTTCCCCATTGTTGGCAACAAGTTCCCCTCAGAGTTAGTTTTGGGGCTAAAAGCCTATGTTTCCGAGCAGAAAGCCCAAATTTTGTATAAAGAATGTGAAGTTTCTACATTTTGTGGTTGCAAAGTATGAAGATGGAAAGAGTCATTAAGGGTTGTCCACCCTTGTTTTGTAAAGAATCATGTCAGTTGTAAAGATCCACCCATTGTCTGCGGACCATGGGATTGTATAAAAAGAAGCTAAGTAAGTTATAAATAGAGTAGTAGAAGAAGTAGAGTTCTTAGTGCTTTTGGTCATAGGAGAGCTAAGAGCGAGAGTCTTAGTGTAGGTAGAGGCTCTGTAGCTGAGTGCGTAGAGACCTATGGTAGAAGTCTCCAACTGAGTGCGTAGACCCCTACAGCTCTGTGCGTAGGGCGGATAAAGTCTGTACTACAAACTTGAATCATCAATAAAGAGAATTATTCTAAAATTTTTGTGTATTTTGTCTCTGATTATTGCATATGATTATGTTATGTTAAGTAATGGGTTTGTATTATAATGCTAATTTGATGTACGAATGTATCTGTTTCTATTTGTTATTTGAACGCAAGTAAGAATATATGCTTACGCGAAGATAACCTTAATTGCATGGTAAAATTGACTAACACTTAAGGTAATTCAGGAACTTGTAACAGTACGTAGTTATAGAGGCACGTAAGTGTCTGGATAACTGGTTAGGGTGGAACAAATGTCAGTCATATACCTTTGCAAAGGTTCTGAAGATCGGAGAAGAAGGAATTATCAATCTACACAAATATAGGGGTTACGGTATAATATTGACCTCATGACCATCACAGGGTGCGGAAACTTGGTTCCTGCATCCCCCCATACTACTTCAAGTGAGACTTTAGTTCACACTCTGTGGATTGATGCCGAAAGGGCCAATAGCGTAGAGATTTTCTTGGCTGCTTAACGCTGAACCTGGGTCAAGGCCCATCAAGCCAACAAATGGTTCCATTATCGAGATCGGGATCTGCATAACAAGATGTGTGATGTTGTATCATTGAATCCAACTAAGAAAGAGATCGAAATTTGGTTGGATAGAAAGATCCATGAATTCATGGTGCAAGAGAACAAGAATCTATGATTGAGGAAAGAACAATGGTTGGACAGATATTTATACAGAGAAATACACAAAACCTTCGTCTGTTCCTTTCTGGTTGAGTTATACGAGTGGATCATGAAGTTGGCAGATGGCCAAGGAAGGTGGAGGCATGACAATCTGATTGTTTGGACGCCGGAGTTAGTAAGGAGATTAGAAGTCTTTGAAGATAAGATCTCACACGTTGTTGACCATTGTCTCGACTACATCATAGGAGGATTTGTAACAGAGTTCGCGGTCAAACTTCTTTCAGTTACAGTAAAGCAAAGAACTGCTTCTTTAAAGGACCATGAGGTAAGCATTTGAAGTCACTAAATACTTGGTTTAATATGCTCTTGTGTGAAAAGTGGGTCATGTGGTTACCTTGATGTTTGGAGCTACGCAAAGTGGAATGTCTTTCATGGATGGAGGAAGAAAAGGTGTTGAGTATAGCCCGTTGATTGAACCTCCTTTGAGTGATGATGAAGGAGAAGTGTAGTCCTCTCCACTGAGTGTTATTCAGCTGATAAGACAAGGGTTCCCATGAATACCTACACCGCCCCCATCCTCATCCCATCCATCCACACCACCTCCATCCTCACCTCCACACTCACCCCATCACCCACACCACCACCAGCTGCACCACTCTTCAACATGACGAATTCCATAAAGCTACTTATATTCAAGGTCATAGGGAGTGAATATCCTGACCAGTTTTGGTTTGTCATGAAGGCTGTGTTGGAACCTCAGGGAATCACAGACGACTAAATGAATAATTCCATGTTGGTTAGTGCTTTGCAGGATGTGCACTAACATGGTACATTAAGTATAGTACTAATAACCCAACGTTCGCATTAGCAGATATCCAGGTTGCGCTGAATAGAGAATTCAGTAGACCCAAGTCTCAACCACAATCAATTGTGGGATTCAAGGAGATCATGATGAAGCCTTGGGAGACACCCTAGGAGTTGAATCATAGATTCAAGTGTATGATCTGCAAAGCTAATATGAATTTGACATATGGGTAGCACCGCAAATGGTTTGTGGCTTCGCTTCTGCCTCACCTAAGGGTTGCACAATCAGAATAGAAGATTACAACCCAGGTAGAAGCCTTGGAGATTGCAATGACACTGCATCAAACACCAATGCAATATCTGAATCAGGGGGTTTAGCAGATACATGCACAGCTACATAACCTTTGCTTAGAACTACAGAGTCTGAAGAATGATAAGATAGTTCAACCAGAGGTGTGCAAAGACATATGTTTCCTGAAATGAAAAAGTTAGGGGCATGACAAATACCACTACCCGGTCTTCATGAATTATGTTGTAGTAGGAGGGCGAATGCCTCTAAGGATGGAGGCTGCGACAGGGCCAAGTGTAGGGCCCACGCTATGGTGCTCTATATGCCAAGTTGCTAGGAAACATGTGAGCAATAATTTCCATTTGTTGCAGAAATTCATACAGACACCACAACATCTCTTCTACAATTTTTGTCAATCAGTAGATCATGACGAGCGCAATTTCCATAGTTATGAATTCATGATTGATAGGACACATGCATAGACAGTGCAGACAGAAACACGGCCTCTAGACCAAGGAATTGGGGGAACGTGAGGTGAGTATCGAGGGCGCAGCTGAGGATGAGGTGGAGGGGGGGTTGGTAGAGGTCGAGGGCAGCTTATTTGTTACAATTGTGGAGGAACAGGACACTACATGAGGGACTGTCCAAATCTGACGTGACTGTCATGCCGCTACTGTACTCAGTTTGACCATGTGACTGAGGATTGCCCTATATTGCTAGCTAAGATTTACGAAAAGGAGGCGCAGCTGATGCAGAACCTCTAGATGATGAGGGTTGAGCCTCATGAGGAAGACCCTAAGGTAAACATTATGTTGTGGAGTGGAATGAATACTGGGGAGGATAAAGGGAAGCAACCTACAGAAGGTGAATGGATCTGCAAAGCACCAAAAGAGGAGACTAGGTTTGACTTGGAGCATGTGAAAGAAACATTTATGGAAGAAAAGAAAAGCTTCCCTGAGGCCTCTACCTCAGGAATTTAGGAGAAACTAGTTCAAGAAATGGACCCATCCATGATTAACACGTTCTTGGAGACCTACATGAAATTGCTACGTGATAGTAAGGCTATGAAGGGCCCACAAGAACTGATCAATTGATGCGCTGACAAGGACGGTGCTACTGGCGACCACCTGTAGTGAGAAATCTTGGCAAGCATAAGGCAAGGACTGGGCGTGAGATGAGGCTCACCGCGCAGATAGGGGAATAAGAAATGGACCAAGTTATCTTGGATCTCGGGTCCGAGGCAAATTTTTTTCCAAAGCAAACATGGGAAAGAATGGGGAGACCTGTGCTCCAGGGGTCTCTGATCCAGTTAAGGATGACGAATCAATAGAAAATTATCCCGATGGGGAGGCTGCAAGGGGTGACAGTTGACAACAAAGGTGTGAGTGGACTGGCAGATTTTGAGGTGATAGAGATTGTGGATGATATCAATCCCTACCCTGTGCTCCTTGGAATCGATTGGGCCACTGACATGAATGGGGTAATCAACCTGAATAAGCAAAAGATAATATTTGAAAAAAAGTTGCTCCATGTAGTGGTGCCACTGGATCCTAGGGAAGGACCAATCCATACAAAACCATTCCGTGATTATGAAAGTGATGACGATTTGGACCATATTTACAATATAATGGTGCGGGACCAAGATTGGGTAAATCTGACAGTAGACGGCCATATCGCATGGGACCGCGAGAGCTCCTGCACATCAAATTCGGATGAAGAATAAGAGCACTCGCAGAACCAGCTGCATGAAGTATCTAAGCTGCATTTTAATATGATGACCAAGTCATTATGATGCGTGTCATTAGAAGAAATGAATTTGCCTCACTATGATGGGCTAACTGATGTTGATCTCTTTTTGGATGCATTTGAGATAGAGGTGTTGGAGAAGCATTGCTTGCAGGCCTTGGACTGGGTACTGTGCGCTATGCCAACAATATGGTGGGGTACGCACAAGGATAATTTCGGTGATTGGCGTGATTATAGGAGGATGACGAGAATATGTTTTGGATAACTGAAAGTGTGGATGATATACAGGTATGATGGAAGGGATGATCCACGTGATGACCTAGCCAAATGGACTAAGGCTTATAGAGTGGAGGCCCAGCCTAAATGGGTGCATCTATTTTATCATACCCTGGATGGCATACCAATGCATTGGTACTTGGAAACAGAGCTCCACCATGGCACTGAAGAATGGGACATCTTACACCAGGGGTTTATAATGACATTTAGCTTTAGGATGGGTTTGATTGTATTGACGCGGCACTATAGGAGGTTAAAGCAGCGATCTTTAGGATACCGCAAGATCCTTTAGACCTCATTCAACCTAATTCGACTACCCAGATGAACCACGTGCTAGAATGCTATAACGTGACTATTGAAGAAGAAGATGAGGATCCTAGAAATATTAATATTCTAGAAAATGAGGGTCACCACGAGGTTGAAGCTTCAAAGGTAGAAGATCTAGACATAACCGCGCCACTAAAAACTAGGCAGGTAAACATTGGCATAAAGGGTCAACATTGGCATAAAGGTGGAGCTGAAATTTGCAAATGTTGGGAACTATTGGGATGATACAGCAATAGATAAGGTCACTAAGCTCCTCTACGAATATCAAGATTTATTCCCCATGAAGTTTTCTAATCTGAAAGGAATCATAGGAGACCTGGGTGTCATTAAAATCACCCTGAAACTAGATGCGGAACCTATAAAACAAAAACCTTACCACCTTTATTCAAAGTATAATGAAAGGGTTCGCACTGAGTTACATAAGGTGCTTGCAGCAAGAATTATTGAACCTGTTAACACCTAGGTTGTTCCCTATGACTCCTTAGGGAATACGGCCAGGGTAACCACTAACCAATCTTTGGATTACAGCTTCTAGCCCAGCTGTAATCAGAGAGGGCTCTCTCTTTTAGGTTTGTCACTGTTGTAATGAAGTTTTAGGCTAGTTATGAAGTGAATTTTTGTTTGTTTTTATGTTTGGTTGGGAGGATGCTTCTGATAGCTTTTAGAGTCTGTCTACAGGTGAGACTAGTCCATTGGGCAATGGGGTCTATAGCTGTTGTGTTGTTGAGATCCTGAATTAAGTGTTGCTGGTGTTACAGGGCCTGTGTGTATTTCATAGAACAAAATGTGAGTTATGATAGTGAATGGAAAACAACTAGCAAAGAGCATTTAAGGTTTCTTTACTAAGCTGGATAGTGTGAAAGAGGGCTATTACTTAGGAGCAATTGCTCGAATTCCTAAAACAACAGAGCGCTGTGATGATATAGTACTAAAGGTAGCACTGAAGAATTACTCTTTAAATACTTTATCTGAAGAAAACATATAAAAACAGCTAGGATTGAACTCAGGGTAATCAAAGATTAAATCCTGGGACTACTCTTTTTCCTGGCTATTTAGAGATTGAATATATGTGGGAAACATGAAAGATACAGGAAAGTATAACAAACATAATTGTAACAGAAAGGAATGAGGAAACTTATTGAGCCATGAAATGCACAGGAATCCTGCAATTTTGAGCCACACACCATCAGGAGATCAAGGGACACAATGCTTGAAGAAATCCCATTATCCTTTGTATTAGCTGTCTGAGAGTTTACAATATGAGAATAACAGAAGAGATATCAGGTGATTTCTTACATCTGGAGTCCAACCCCTCTAAACAAACGCGAGGGGGAATATATAGATGTTTCATACAGAAATATCTCAGGTATTGAGTCAT
>APFE031351487.1:0-19397 GCA_000404065.3 Pinus taeda | reverse complement strand
ATATATAAAGGTTGGATTGAGGGGATTGGGCTAACTTTTGGGAATTCTTTTATTTGAGGCTCATATGCTATGATTTTTAAATTTTAACTATATGATTTGTTATCATTTGATTGTTGATTAAGCAGGGCCATATTGTTTTGTATACGGTTTTCCTTTATTATTGTTGTTATGGATTTTGTTTTCACAATGTTTCCCTTTGCTTTCCTCTTGAACATGCCTTTTGATTTCATATTTTCTTTTCATTTTTTTTATGCTTGGAGGTGTCAGGGAAAGTTGGTTGGGGTGGCAGGAAGCCACGGGGCTCAAGGAGGACCAATAGAACAATACGAATTGAGAGAGGCCTATACATTATCAATAAGTGTACATGAAAAATAGAAAGGCTGGGAAGGGGAAACACATGATCAACATGAACAAGAACATGCCAATGTTGGGAACATGGGTTGGAAATAGGCCAACTATGGAACATATTGGAGAGTTACTCCTGAACATGACGACAAGCATGGATAAAAGTTAGGTTGATGGAAATTGTCACATAACATAAAATAACAGAGGAAAAGGAAAAGGGAGGAATTCTGAAAAGAGAATTCCATTAACTAATGCATGATTTGCTTATACACAGGGAGTTTATCTAGCCCTATTTTTATTTAACATAATTCAATATCTATCATATCCTTAATTAATTGGATAGTAATATGACATAAAAATGGGCAAGATGGGTCCATGGGAACATGGACACTGAAAAGGCACAAAGGAATTTATCTTAACCTTAAATTGAAAATTTATCTTAACTTCCTTTCCTTCCAAAGAAAATTTCATCAAAAGTTCTTGTAAATTAAAAGCTATTGTACCCAAGGATTGTAGCCATTGGACTCCTAGTACAACATCAGCACCACCCATTGGAATTGAAAGCATTGGACTATTCAATAAATATTCTGCCATGGATAGCTTGATATTATGGCATTGTCCAAAGAAATTTATGGTTCCTCCACTTGCAACCATCACTTGACACTCTGGTGTTAGATATAGGAAGCAATTCAATTCCTTGGCTATCTTACAATGAATAAAATTATGGGTACTACTTGAATCAATCAACACTATTACCTTTTTCTTCTTTATATGTCCTTCTATATTGATAGCTTGAGTGGTAATTCTGGCCAATGCGTTACAAGATATGGTTGGATTCATTTCTTCTTTCTCTTGGGTTTTTCTTTATGTATATCCTCTTCTTTTGACGTTTCTTGTTCCTTTTCTTCCTCTTCTTCATAATTTATGTAAAATAGTTTCTTCTCAGCACACTTATGACCTTTAGTTTATTTTCTATCACTACTATAACAAAGCCCTTTTGCTATTTTTTCTTCCAATTGTTGTGGTATCAACCTTGTAGGTCATGGAAGGCTAGGGGAAACAACATTTCCATCTTTATAGTTGTGAGTGGTAGGCTTCCTTGTTGCCATAATTTTTCTTTCCATTTTTCTTGCCAACCTAAATCCCTTCTCCAATGAATCAGGTTCCCAAAGAAGAACCTCATGTTGGATGTTATCCTTTAAAGTCCCTATGGACACATCAATCCTATGATCCTATGTAATATCTTTTACCCTTACATTCAATGTTTGGAAGCGCTCAATGTGCTCCATCATTGAACCCTTTTGTTTGAGATTTATCAGTTGGCTAAAAAACCTGTTGCTTTTTGTATTCTCATAATGTGCTATCATTTCTTTTGTAAAAATTTCCCATGTGGGAATTTCTTTATGAGAGAAAATTCATTGATATCAAATATATTTGGTTCCAAATACAAAGTTGCAATGTGTACCTTTTCTATGTTTTGCACATTATGGAGATCGAAATATTGCTCCATCTGTAGTATCCATGTTATGGGATCCTCGCCATCAAACTTCCTCATATTAGTCTTTGGAACATGGTGGGTCTTCAATCCACTATTAGAGTCTATGAAATCATGATTAATATTTCTTTTGTTCTCCTCATGAGTTTCCTTTACTACCCTTTTGCCATTAGTAAGCATTTATTGTAGCAAATTTGTCAAATCTGTCTTCAAATCTTCCATGTTGCCTTTAATTTTTTCTTTCATACCATCCATCTTAGCTTCCACACCTTTATTTAAGCCATCCATATTAGCTTCCAGGCCTTTATTTAAACTATCCATCTTAGCTTTTGTTACTTTTTGTGAGAGTGGATTTTGTTGCACTTGGTCTCATAATTTTGATATATAATGTTGCATTTCTTCCTCTTCTTCATGAGTCATGCTAGAGGTTTCAACTTTCTTACTAAGTGTTTCCATTTTCTTTCTTCGGGGAATAAATTAATGATAATACTTCTTCACTATTCCTTTTTAATTCCTTCAAACTAATTTTTCAAACCAAACTTATGATTTTTTTTTTTAAACTACACACCTTTTTTCACTTTGTAGGAGCTCAATATTGAATCTGTTGTATCTCTGTAATTTTGGATCTCTAAAGTCTAAAATTGCATCCTGTGGTAGCCCTATGAATCCTCTTTATAACCCTACAAGTTTGATCAAGATTGGATTCCCCAAGGAGGCATTAGGCTAAATCTCCCATGATGACCTGATTATAGACAGGTTAATTATAGTGAATTCATAAGAAGTGCCATGCATCACTTTTCAATCTTTGGACCTGAAACTGATAAACATAAGACTACAAGATGTCCTATTTATTTAAAGTTTTATGACATTTCAATCTGATGCTCAGAGAGAAGGTTATGATGATGTTACACAGGTCACCTGTTTGAGATATAATTTGGGAGCCTACAAAAATCCTAACTTCCTTGGATCCTATCTCTGAAAATATAGTGAAAAAGGATATGAAATTCGGACCCAAGGTTCATAGATATTTTGGCTCTAATAGGCTTTAATTTCAGCTTCTGAAACATCATAGAAAAAATATGATGACCTGTTTGGAGAAGCGAAACCCTAGAATCCAAAGCTGTCATACCAAATGTTATGTAACCAACTCACAAAACTAGAAGAAAATATAGATCAATGACTTCAAAATCAGACTCTTCGAGGGGGAAACCTCCTTTACATTACACAAAGGAATAATTCTTAGATGATACAAATGACAAAACCTCCTTTCTATATATATGAGTCTAAGGGGTCACAATATAATCAAAGCCGACGTAACAATAATAATATAAGGGCACAACAATAACAATAGTGGGCTTCTATGAGGCACAATAATAACAATATGGGGACAATAGGGGCACAACAATAACAATAAGTGATACAATGACAATAGTAATGGGGGAATCACTAGTATTATAGGGACATAACAAATGAAAACTTTATAATTTAGCTCTCCCCATAGAGTATTTTCCCCTTCCTTCATAGGCTCCTTTTCCTTTTGTATGCAATTGAAATAGTTAGAGACACTAATTGTTTAAGGGATTAGTTTTTTTTTTTTTTTTTGTTTTAACATCTTGTTATCATTTGGGAAAGGAGAGTTTTAAAGAAAATTTTAAGATTTAATTTAAATTTTAGTTAAAATTAGTAGGTAAGCCCCCTCGTATACTTTATGAAATTAATCATATACTTATATTTTCCATCATTACATGTGCTCATAACAAAATAATATTATTATAATACATACAATATGAAAAACATACTCCTCGTTCCTCCAACATATATGTTATCAGTAAAAAAATACATATATATGATACTAAAATGCTAATATCATATTACCTTGTATCTCATAAAAATAACCATAACATAAAACTATACAATAAAAATAATCCGCATGCCTCTTATCTTATTATCCACAAAATAAAATGCATGCATCGTAAAAATATCCATCACATATAACACTGCCATGAAAATCCCTTATATCCCCATCTAAAAGTACATGCGAGTGACTTTTAAATCATCATATAAATCTAACAGCTGACCCATAATATGTCGACACGTATCTCCATAAGATAACATGCCATACACACACACACACACACACATATATATATATATAGTGTTGTTATAATAATCATCATGTTGAAGCCATAAAGTAGTGCTGGAAGTCTATAAAAACTCAAACCCAGATTGTCGATGGTGTAACCTAGAGTGTTGATGGTGTATTATATATATACTGAAAAATAAACTATCACACAATATCATTTCCACATCCCCTTCGCCCCTTATATTATTAAAAAATCTCTTGCTATAGAAACTCATGACATGTATATATAGCAACCAACTAAATCTGTGATACACATTTTCTCCCAATCATGAGGATATTTATTTATTTATTTTTTTGTGTCAGCTTGGTAGATCCTTTTTCTATTGATATTTCATGAAAATAAGTATGTCTTTAGAAAAATTTGCAGGTGGCGTCAACTTGCCCGCAGGAAACCAAGTCTGTTGGCCACCTGTCTGCATCGAATGTTGTCCAAAATTTAAAAAGAGCTTTCCTTACCATCCATGCTACATTGGAAACTTTACCTACTATATAATTCTTATTAAAACAGTAAATTCTAACTGTCATATAGACAAAATTCTACTAAAAGGGTTGCTTCAACCATTTGATGAGTCCACCGGGGCTGGGGCTTTCACGCTTGAACCTAGGATTTCACTTCTCTTCATATCCTAAAGGCTCTGTTAAATCTAATTTTACTGTGAGGTTGTTGTGATACAACTGCAATTGGAAAAATTGGATTTTCTTTTTTAGGTCCTTCATGCTTGGCTAAACTGGTGGTTCTTTCTCTGATTCTTCTCTTTCCTCATAGGTTGTCATTGTGTGGGCCAGGATGTTTTTCATGACCTAGTGCTGCTCAATTGTTTGGTAGAATAGTGTTTGGCATCCTCTGGTCTTCTCGAGGTCTTGAACCATTGTTTCCCATTCCTCTGCCTCGATCTCTTAATTTTCTATGTTTTTGTATATTTCTCTCTCCCATTTGGAAATTACTGCTTTCACCTCAAGCAATGTTCCTATGAGGTATGTATTGATCAAGTTCTGCATAATCTTCTTCCCTATTTTCCTACCTCTTTTGCTCAATCCTCTGCTAGAAGTTGTTTCCGATCCTTTCAACTTTTTCCAACCTTTCACATTCCTCTATTTACTTTATTTACCGGTTGGTTCCCTTCCTTTTCCATCCTATCCTCTTTCTGGCTTTCTTCCTCCCTTTCCAAGCAGCACACCTTTACTTGGGCTGGAGCACGGTTTGAGTTTTGAGGCTCCAGAGTTCCTTGTACTCTACTTGTTATATTACCTAAAACAGAAACCAGGAAAACAACCTTGTAAGTCAACATCATATTAACTAGAGTGGCCTCTGGCTTCCTCCACTCCGAGTGGGGCTTCTCTAGCATGAGTGTTTTCAGTCACTCTATGCCCAAAGAACTATGATAACCCCCATAAACAACTTTATTCCCCCTCCCTCCTTAGAGAATTGGAGACTAATGACATCCCCTTCGTTCAAGTGGTTTCTGGTTAGAATTTGAAGAGCCCAGTTACCCAACACCCACGAGGCTTCTCTGCATCTGTACCCAAGTGTAATTGCAGCCCTATCTAGGGTATCGCCACCCCAGTGGCCAAGGTAATGCTTCTCAGGAGGGATAATTAGAATGGAAACTATACCCTAGGTCTTGACGAAGGAGCTGAGCAAGAAATTTCTTAGAGCTATTTCCCTACCTTGATTGCAACCCTAATTATTTCCTCTATTCGCGGCCCTTATCCAATTCTAGGCTCGGCTTAAGATGGAGGATTATCACCCTTGTCAGTAATTCAAAGGACACTTTTAACCCTCCACACATCACTAAGACACCTTCCTTCCCGAGCCACATTTTCAACCAAAACATCTTGATAGGATTGTTCCTATTGCCACTCTAGAAACCCCAATGGATGTCCCAACAGGCCGCAATATGACTCAGCTTTTTGTCATTACCCTGGGACCTATCTACCATGAGACCAAGACTAGGGTTCCCTAACCCCCTTCCCCAGTTGACATTCCTGACAAATTCTCCCCAGGATAATAAGCCAAAACCCCAAGAAAAACAGAAGGCCTTGACAGTGGCCACATCCGGGGTTATCATCTCCATTAACCAAAGTTCATCTTCTAAAATCATGTTTCCTAGATAGTCTTGAGTGAGTGCTGAGAGGACATACCAGTTCTTGCAAATGAAAACCAATTAGATCTCGACGTCCTCAAACCCTTGTCTTCCACCACCTTCCGCTGCAAGTCCTAACTTATCTCGCTGCATGCAAATGCCTCTTAGCCTAAATTTCTTCCCTTTTTGTCTTTTCTCCACCTATCGTGCCTATCACCCGAGGGGCTCACCATGTGCCTTCTTCCTTTGTCTACCACCCTTTCTCCCACATGATTGTCTCAAGATGGGGTTTCCCTGACTTCCCCATTATTTCCCTTCAATAATTCTCTCCTACTTCCAGCTGCTCCTACAGTGAATTTACTCCAGCTACTTCACCACTTTTTGACTGTCGTAGCCTTCTTCCCTCTACCCAACTTGACACCTGGTCATATTCTATCCTGTCTTCCCTATTATACAACTATCACTGCCCTGTACTGCTTACTGCCCCACTACCATTTACCTGCTCTCGTGGCCCCTGGATGGCCTCTTCTCCCTCTACCCTTTGAGCCAGTTGGCCAACTGATCCCCCCTCGACCCACCATGTCCTATGGCCTACCTCTCCTTTGTTTACTCCAAACTGCCTTTCACACCCCAATCGAGGGTTTTATCCCTTCTCCTTGTCTATTCTTAGGATTTCCTCTAGACATCTCATGCCTTCCATTTGGTTTAACGCCTCTCCCCTTATATAAAGGTGCCCACACCCACACTTCACTAGGTTATCTTTTGCCACGTTACCCGATCTATGGACATGTGTCGGGACGATATAATCTATCCTTCGAATTAGCTCTCCTATTTCTTGGACTAGTCGTGTCATCCTCCAACTTTGGATTATTTTCTCCCATTTGGTTTCTTGCTATAGTTTTTTCACCATTTCTATTTCTAGCTTTGAGTCTCCCTCCACCTCAATTCTCTGAAAGCTTTCCCTCTTTGCGATTTCTAACCCCTGCTTCAATGCATAGAGGTCGGCTTTATTATTGCTCACAATGCCACAATCCATAGTAAATAAATGGGTGGTATTGCCTTCGTCATCTCTGAACACACCTCCAGAACTAGCCACCCCTGTGTTCCCTTTCGCCATGCTGTCAAAGTTGAGCTTCATGAAGTCTTTATGAGGGTGCATGAAAATGTTTGGAGACTCACAGGGAGGGGATTTTTGTTTCCAGGAGTTACTATTTAGCATGATCGATTTTCGGGTTAATCCTACCATTATTCGACCTTCCTGAGGATTGGTTTCGCACGCCTACGGGTACAAATTCTAAGCTAGGCTTGTTTCTCTTATATTATGGAAAATTATTCCCCTTAATTCTACTACTGTTCTCTTTTCCCCTTTGAAGATTCTTTTGTTTCTTTCCTTCCACACCACCCAGAGTAGGAATCCTAATGATATCTGCCAAGTTTTGTTTAGAATGGGATTCTGGTAAGGCTTCCTTCTCCATTTATCCATTGTTTCTTTCATGCTCGTTTGATCCCTATCACTAAGACTAAAAAGTTGCTCATGGTTTTTCTAGAGCATAACGTTGTAGCGGCAAGCATTTGTTAGATGTTCCATTAATTCTGAGTGTCCTCCACAAGTGCAACAAGACGATGGTCCCTGCAACCAAGTGGATATTGGTGGCCATCTGGCAATTCTGCTTGGACCCCCACCATTGTTTTTTCATTTTTTTCAGTTTCCTTAATTGTAGCATAGTTTACTATTTTTAGCAGCTTGTCAGGTCCTGAACTTCCATAGCTGTTTTGAGGCCCTAGATGACATTTATTGGGAACACTAGGAGAAACATGGGCCTCGGATACATCTTTCTAATGAGATATTATGTGCATCAAACATAGATCTTATGCCAAAGTTACGACCCCAAGAAGTTAATGTACCAATTTACCCAAACGGGGCCCATAGTTTGGTGCTTCATCTCCTAGGGTAAGGTTTTTGGATGTTTAGCATTTTCAATTATTTCTTAACACTAAATAGGCCTTTGAGCCTCATTGTAACATAGTTTAGAGGCATGTAGCCACCACATCTCGCCTCAGAGATAAGCTACCATTGCCCGAGCTAGTTTATTTCCATTTCTGTTTGTAAGCATATTTCAGTATTTTACATTAACGAAATTAAGTATTATTTCTATTGCATCTTTGTATTTATGGTTATCTCTATAATTTGTTGCGTTCCTATTTAAATCTGGATCAGTGGTATTAGAGCAATCAACTTTTTCTCTGTTTTCCTTTGCATGTCCCCAACGAGCTCGGGATATAAGGAATTAGTGCTTGAACTAGTTGAACCTTTGCAAGACTAGCCTTGCAAATCCTGATGGCCTCCCATGGTGGATGAAAAGAAAGATGAGGAGGCAAGAGATCCTATCAAAATATTGCTTGAAGAGGCCCTCGAGTGACAAAGGAATGCGATGATGGAAAACTTTTCCCAGATCCTTCAGCGGCTACCCAGGGGTGACACATATACTTCCAACAGCTACTCTGGAAGCACCACACCCTTTAAGGTACAAGTTAATTTTGACATTCCCATACTTGAGGGTCAGATAGATGCAGACGCTATACATAAATGTATAAATCTGCTAGAAGCGTATTTTTTCTGTTCATGATTTTTCTGGCTGGGAAAAGCTTACTTTGACTCTTCTCAAAGCCACCTTGCACGTCAAGGAGTACGAAGACATCTTCACTCCCCTACAGGGGTTACTATGCACTGTCATTTCAAGCACTCCATCGATCTGACCCTAGGTGTGTCACTTCCCAATGGACTAATCTATCAGCGCTCCATTCTGGAGAACGATGAAATCAAGAGGAAGATTCAGGAGCTGCTACAGAAAGGTCACATCCGATCGAGTTCATCACCCTATGGGAGCCCGCTTGTGTTGGTATAGAAGAAGGATGGGACTTGGAGACTCCGTATTGATTATCGGGCACTAAACAAGATCACTGTCCGGAATAGGTACCCGATCCCACGGATTGATGACCTTCTGGACCAACTGAAGGGGGGAAACAGTTTAGCAAGATCAATTTGAATTCAAGATATCACCAAGCACCAATTGAACCCTTCGTTGTGTGCAAGAATGCCTTCAAAGCCAAGGAGGGACTTTTCGAATGGTTAGTTATGCCTTTCGGGTTGATGAATGCTCCTCTAACCTTCATGAGGCTAATGGATGACATCTTGCAGCCATTCACCAACTCATTTGTAGTGGTATACCTGGATGACATCCTGATCTTCAACCAGAGTTGGGAAGAGCACCTCCACCAGATTTGAGAAGTTCTCCAAACACTGTGACAACACAAGTTATGTGCCAATTTGGAGAAATGCACTTTTGGCATGACCCAAGTTCAGTAGCTGGGATACATTATTGATGAATGGGGGGTGCATGTGGATCTAGCCAAGATCCAAGTCATTTGGGATTAGCCATATCCAACCACTCTAACAGAGCTCCATAGCTTTCTGGGTCTTTCCAACTTCTACCGCAGGTTTGTGTTGGGATTTTCTCATATCATTTGGCCCTTGAGTCAAGTCACCAAGGGAGGAACGAAAGAAAAATTCTTTTGGTTTGAATCTCAACAGAAGGCATTTAGAGAGTTGAAACATCGCCTTTGCTTGGCACCAATGCTCACATTACCAGACTTGCAATAACCATTTGAAATCAAGATAGATGCCTTTGACTATGCTATTGGGGCAGTGCTTTCTCAACACGGGGATCCAATGGCAGACCACAGTGAGACACTTTGAGACATAGTGCGGAAGTATCCCACTTATGACAAAGAGATGGATTCCATTGTGCAGGCCTACCGACAATGGAAGAATTACATTTTGGGGAAGGAAATAGTCATCCACATAGACCATCAGGCCCTACAGTTCATATAGACAGAAGGGTAGTTTCAGAATGATCGCCATTAGAAGTGGTCCACATACCTACAACAGTTCCATTTGAATATCAAGTATAAGAAGGTCACCACTAATAATGTTGCATATTTCCTCATTCGACCACCAATCATGGAGTTAACCACTGTGCTCAACTCTTATGGGCGCGATACTTCTGATTGGCCACTTCTCTACAAAAGTGACCTAGAATTTAGCCACACATACTAGACACTCTTAGAGGGTCAGCATGTTCTAGATTTTCACCTCCAGGATGCCTTATTATGCCACCTGGGTCACCTTTGTGTTCCTTCAAGCGAGCGTGCCAAGATGATTAGGGAAGCACATTACAGTTGGGCTGTTGGGCATTTCAGGGTCAAGAAAATGGTGGCAGTACTATAAAAGTAATTCTATTGGCCGAATCTTTGACATGATGTCAGGAAGTACATAAGATCCTACACTTCCTGCGCCATTGCCAAACGAACCACCAAGAAGGAAGGCCTCTATACTTCACTACCTACCCCTACTCGACCTTGGGAATCCATATCCATGGATTACATGTCAGACCTTCCTTCTACTAGGTATAGAAACAACTATGTTTTTGTGGTCATCGATAGGTTCTTGAAGATGGGCATTATGGCAGCTTGCAAGAAGAATATCACAGTAGAAGCCACTGCTAAGCTCTTCTTTGAATGACTGTGGGTACACTTTGGGATCCCATAGTCTATCATCTCAGATCAGGACAACAGGTTCCTCAGTACAATTTGGTCCAGTCTCTGGTCAATGCTAGACACCAAACTCACTAAGTCCACAACCTTCCATCCCCAAACTAATGGCTAGAGAGAGGTTATCAACATTATAATCGTACACATTTTGTGCATGTACAACTCAAAGCATCCATGCACATGAGATGATAGCCTCCCCTATGTTCAGCATAGCTATAACTAGGCTCTCCACAACTCGATTGGCCATAGCCCTTTTCAGGTGGGCTTGGGATTCTAGCTAGTATGTCCCATTGATGTGGCCATGCCATTTGCAGATACTCAAGTAGATTCGGCTCATGTCCAATCCAAAATAAATAAGGAAAACAAATTCATTGAGCACATCCAACATATCTACCAGCAGGTCCATGAAATTATGGAGAAACCAAGTGCCAAGTACAAGTAGCGACATGATCAACATTGGGTGCCACACAAGTTTCAGGTGGGTGACAAAGTTTGGTTGCATTTGCAAAATGAAAGCCTTAATAGAGCTTATCAGAAACTCATACCACTTTGATATGGTCCTTACACCATTACCAAGGCTATGGGAGATAATGAATTTGAGCTCAGCATTCCCCCATTCCTCGGCCTGCACCCAGAGTTCAATGTGGACCACCTTCGGCCATACTTTCCACCATTACTAGACACATCCGACATTACATAAAAGCTCACACCAACAAAGTTAAATCCATTCATGGAACAAGCTACAATTGATCGGATCATGGACACGTAGATCAAGCACAATCGTTAGCAGAAGGTCCAACTATATCGAGTTGTCAAAGCATGCCAACTCCTTCACTAGGGCAAGTGGCTCACCAGGGACCAAGTTCAGTAGAAGTGTCCTCATCTCATGGAGGAACTCAACACAATGGGTACCATTACTTCCTAAGGGGGGAGAAATGATCCAAGTGGATATTGGTGGCCCCACCAATTCCACTTGGAGCCCCACCATTGTTTCATTCAGTTTTTTAGTTCCTTAATTGTAGCATAGTTTACTATTTTTAGCAGTTTTTCAGGTTCTAAACTTCCAGAGTTGTTTTGAGGTCGTAAACGACTATTTTTGGGAAAAATGGAAGCAACACGGGTCAATGGATTGATGTTCCTCACTCAAAAGTTGTAGTCCTCAGATATATCTTTCTAACGAGGTATTTTGCACGTCAAATAGAAATCATATGCCAAAGTTACGACCCCAGGAATTTGATGTACCAATTTACTCAAACGGGGCCAATAGTTTGGTGCTTCATCTCCTAGGGTTAGGTTTTTTGGATGTTTAGTGTTTTCCATTATTTCTCAAAAGTAAATAGGCCTTAGAGCCTCACTGTAACATAGTTCAGAGGCATGTAGCTCCCACATCTCTCCTTAGAGATAAGCTACCATTGCCCGAGCTAGTTTATTTCCATTTCTGTTTGTAAGCATATTTCAGTATTTTACATCAATGAAAAGAATTATTATTTCTACTACATCTATTTATTTATGGTTATCTCTATAATTTTTTTCATTCCTGTTTAAATCTAGATCAAGTTGATCCCAAGTGAGTGCCCTGCCATGCCGAGTTATCCACAAGAAGAAAGCAATTTTTGGCCATAAGTTGTCTTTCTAGATTCTATCCCATATGGGTGGCCCTTGCTGGTGGTGGTGTGCTGCTTGTAGGTGGTAGCTTTCTTGAATGGTGAACATCCCTTTGATTTTGTACCCCCATCTTATTATATCCAGGCTTTTCAATATTGCAATTTTTTGGGTCTCCATCTCTCTCTCATATGTTGCCCACTAATTGGATTCAAGAGCATCTGGCCAGTCTTGTTTATGCTTCCATTTTCTTCAGTGTTCTTCCATGTCTAGGTTCCAAAAAAAATTTACTGTCTGATTTGTAGTGTCATTTTAGAATTGACATATTTCCCCCAGATCAAGTCTATTATGTAATTTTTCTCTCTGCTGCCATGCCTCATTCCATAAATTGGCTTTGTCTCCTCCACCTATTTTCCAGAAGCTGTGAGTTCTTATCAGTTCCCTATTTTCTGATGCTAAATCTCATATGGCCGATCCCTTGATGTTTTCGTGGACTCTTAGCCTTCCTTCAATCAAATGTGGCATTCCATATTTTGTTCCCCATATTTCCTTCCATAGATTTGTTCCTCCCTCAACCCATCTCCACCATAGCTTGCCCCCATGACCTAGTTTAGAGTATAAGAGTCTCTGAGCCCTAATCCTCTTGCTTTTAATGTCTTGCTGAGCCAATGCCACGATAGCATGGCCCATTTTTTTTTTCGTTTTTGGCCCTTTCCATAGAAATTTATTGAATATGTTGATGATCCCTTGACACGCCCTTTTGGGGACAACTTGACTAGATAATTGGTAGATCGGGATTCACTGAAGCACAACTTTCAGCAATATAATGTGACTTGCCATATTCAGTGATCTAAAAGTCTAGTTCTCCATTCTCCCTTGGATTTTCGCTAGCAGATTCTTACAGTTTGCAACTCTGATTTGGTGGAGATTTAGTAGAATTCCTAAGTATTTCGAAGGGAGATTACCTATGTGGAATCCCATAATTCTTTCTAGAAAGGCTTAAGATGGGACTGCAGTATTGGAGAAAAAGGTGTCTGACTTATCCTTATTGATCTCCATCCTAGAGGCACTCGTGAAATCATTCAGGATTTCCATCAGGCCTTTGGCTTCCTTGAGGGTTTCTTGCCCAAACATCATTATGTCATCAACAAACTGTTGATGTGTTAACAACAAATCATTGCCCCATATTCTGAGAGTTGTAAATTGATCGCCTTGCAATTTTTATTTTACATATCTTCCTAATCCTTCAACAACCAATATAAACAGGAATGGGGACATTTGTCCACCTTGTCTAAGCCCCCTATTTGCATTGAATGCCTCTATAGGAGATCCATTGAGTAGAATTGGGAACACCAGGGTCCAAATCATCGACGATATCTAGCTTATCCATCTAGAACCAAAGCCAGACTCCTTTAGGATACCTTCTAGGTACTTCCAACTCAGGTGGTGATAAGCTTTCTATAAGTCTAGTTTTATCATCGTCCAATTTTTTTTTGGGCTCTTCAAGGAGTGAATTGCCTCTTGAGATGTGACAATTCCATCTACAATTTGCCTCCCTTTGACAAACCCTGTCTGTTCTTGGGAGATTAATCTAGGTAGGATAGGTTTGAACTAATTCACCATGATTGTGGCCATGATTTTATATATTACATTGCAGAGAGATATTGTTTTGAATCCTTGCGGTTCTTCTGAGTGGTCGGAGTTGGTGATAAGAGCAAGGAAAGTGGAATTCAGGTTTAGATGCATTATTTTATTGTATTGAGTCTCCTCCATGATTTCCATAATATCATCTCCCATGAATAGCCAAGTTGCCTGAAAGAACTCTGCTGTGAACCCGTCTGGGCCCAGTGCTTTGTTTTTCGCAAGGCATTTGATAACGTCTTCCACCTCAAACTTGGTGATTTCCCTTAGTAGGGCTAGGTTCTAATCCTATATCACTAATTGGGGGATATGCCGAGTTAATCTGGATATATTCTCGATCCTATCAATGATAGGTTCTGTCAACAAGTTTTAGAAGTGGTGGACTAGCAATTTCTCCATATCTCCCTTTTGAGTAAGACGATTTCCTTCCTCGTCCACTAAGGAGAAGATCCTGTTACGTTGCTGGTGTTGAATCATTGCTTTGTGAAAAAATATAGTATTCCTCTCACCTTCCTTTAGCCACCGAATTCTTGATTTCTGTTTCCATAGGATCTCTTCCTGCTGCCTCCTTTCCTCTAATTTATTCAGCAGTTGTCCTTCTGCCTCCACTAGGGTTTCAGTTCTTCCATAATTTATTATCTATTTTTTCACTTTCCTCATCTTTCCCTGAATTAGTTCCTAATCTTGTTTTCAATTTTTTAATTTTACCTTTAAGTTCTTTGAGGCAGAGTTGGAACGTATGCATTAGGTTTCTTCCTTCTTTCTCACAAGCTTTCCACCATTCCTTCAGTTTTCCAAGGAAGGTTAGGTCTCTTAACTATAAAGCTTCAAAACCCGAAGGGTGTCTTCATTTGGCCTTGTTTCATATCCACTTCTAGTCTAAGTGGCCAATGATCCGAGCCCAACAAGGGTAGGATGGATGCCTCATAGTAAATATCTTTACTAATTAGGTTTTCTGTTGCCAAAATGTTGTCAAGGTGAGACACAATTTTCTTATTTCCTCCTCGTCTATTGTTCCATGTATACCTTCCATTGATTCTTGGGATGTCCACTAGATGTAGCTCTTCTTGGATGTCCCTAAATTGTTCCATTTCGAGCTACTCCCTTCTAATTCCTCCTTTTTTCTCCTCTAACGATGTTATCAGGTAGAAGTCACTTGCTATCAACCATAGATTTTCATGATGCATTTGGTTTAGGGTCTTTATATTTTTTAGGAAGTTTTCCTTTTCAATTGGAATGTGTATGTTGTAGACTACTGAGAGTATGAATCATTGTTTAGTTTCTATGTTGCCTAACTGACCTATGAGGATGTGCTACATCCCTATCCAATAATCTTCTTTTACTTCTGTTGGGTTACGAAATATTGTTATCCCTATTGCACTTCATTTTGCATCCGTTGCTACTGCCTCATACCTTGGTTTCATCTTCCTTAGAATCTCTTCTAGTTTTTCTACTATTATCTTAGATTCTTGGAGAAGTATAATCTGTGGCTTTTCTCTTTTCAATTGCTCAATTAAGTATCTTTGTTTTCCTTAGATGTTTAGGCCTCTTATGTTCCAGGATATTACTATCATTGGGAAACTTTACTAAGTTGTTGGTATACCACTGATAGAGGTTCCACTCTGCCTGTGTTCACTAACATCTCTCCCATTATCTATATCAATTCCTATAAATTTCTCTGGCCTCTTTCTTCTCGCCTTTTGCTTTGTTTTGGTACTCCTGGGGGTTTTCCTTGTGCATTCCCAGTTGTTCTGTGATCTCAACCTATCCCTATCCTTGTTTGGATTTGTATTGTTGAAAGGTCTCTTTGTACAATTTCTTTTGGTCCTCCATAATAAATCTTTTGTCTAAGTTCCTCCATTCATTCAAAAAATTATTTAGGACTTCCTCTTCAATACTGAGATCCTCCCCCTTGCTTGGTTCAATTTCCATTGCAGTGGTTTCCAGTCCTAGCTGATCATCTTTATCTGCGAGATCTATTTGAGCTTTCCACCTAGGTGTCATTTTTGCTTGAATAGAACTACTCTCTTTTTGTTTTTCCTGGAAATATATGGGTTGGGTTTCATTTTCTTCTTCTTCTTCCACCTGTAGTACTTCATATATGTGCTTTTCTATTGGACTGAGCTTGATTATCTTTTACCGGGTTGTGGACTCCCTTTGGTGGCCTTCTCTTGTTCTTAACCTCTTGGAACCCCTTGTTTCCTTCTTATGGGGTCTTCGGCTATTTTCCCTTTAGCTCCATACCTTCCTGGTTCAGTGGGCATTCTTTGAATAAATTTCCATATTCATGGCACGTTCGACATCTAAACAAAATATGCTGATAGTCCACAGTTTGCTACCATATGTCCTCATGGTATTCTAGCTCTACTGATTTGGGTATGGTTTCTGCTATGTTCATATACACGCACATTCGCATAATATGTATATTAACCTCTTTTTGTGGTTTCATCTATTTTAACAAATTTTCCTATTGTGTTCCAGATTCCCTCTAATATTTTTGGGTCCCAGAAGCCCATTAGGAGTCTAAAGAGTCTTACCCATACTGTGGCTGCCAAGAATTTCTCTTTATGGGGGGCATAACATTCCTCCCAATATCGAATGAACAGACCAACATTATAATGGAAATAGGGGCCATTTTCAAATACCCCTTCTTTATTGTGCAAGTTTGAGAAGATTACGTAAAGAAGCCTCTGTCTCCCAGCATGAGTTCAATATGGCCTTTGGGTTGCCATTTATGTCGTATCCACTTAATGAGGTATTTCTCTATCGGCCACACTCCTATGAACTTGTAGATCATCGTGTGGTCCTTCATGAAGATTCAACATCTTTCCAGTTTTTTCATTGGGATAACAAATCTTGGTTTCTCTATTGCACAGGGTAGGCACCCCCCCACTTCGAGCCTGCCATTGTGCCCTGAGGACAGGGCCATTTTTTGGATTCGGTATTTCTTGGGCTTGCGACAAAGTGTTTTATTTTTGGCGTGAGTCTCCGAGCACAGTGTTCCGGTAGGAGGGGATCTCTCACCCCACCGGTTTATGTCTATCATCCTCACCTGTCCAACAACCTACAGTAGTGAAGCTACTGGAGATGTCATGAATTCAGGTTCCTCCCTTAGGTTTTGGGCATGCAATGACACAAGGCTACAAGGGTTGCAGAGTGTGTGATCATATATCCCAATCATGATATTATGAATGAGAAAAGAACATTCTAATTTATAATCAAGTCTATGTAAATGTATGGGTGTATGCAAGAATATTCTATGGGGAAATATTATTAAAGGGGAGGGTTGGTTCATGCATGTTATGGTAACCAAGATGATCAAAAAATTCACGACTACATGGCTACATAAAGATATATCATTATATTGTTGCATGAAACTATAGGTTTTAACCCCGTACAGAAATTACCTGCATACGAATTCTAAGAACACAGAAAAATAAACAATGCGAGAGCATAACACACAAAACACATATACACAGAGATTTTCCCCTAGATCCAAAAACCAAGACTACCAGCTTGATTTTTCATTATATTCCTTTCAATGTTACAATACATATTTATACATGCCGAAGCATCCAAAAGCATGGACTGAAAACCATCCCGTCCAAAAGCATGGACTGAAAACCATCGCGTCCAAAACCATGTGTGAAAATCATGCACAAAAACATAGGTAGGTCTACCCAACCTAACATAGGGTCCAAAACCAAAATTTTCCGTGGTACTGCCCCAGACCCCATAGAGTGGGTTTACCTGCACCCCTCAAACCTCCTATGACTCCCCCCAATACACAATCAACGCAACGAGGGGGGCTCTTGCCCCCTTCTAACCCCCAAGTTAACTACGTGGGCTAGTCGTGGAAAGAATATAACACAACCCAACATTCTCCCACTTGTTTTTTTCTTTCCATAGGGGGCCACAAGAGATCTTAGTCATTCATCCATCCCTGCAATGCCCATTGTTTCTCTACACCAAGAGAACTTCTCAGAGCTCATAGATTTTGTTGATGTATCTATTGTATTCTTCGAAGTGTCCACCTTTACCAGCAACACCTTTTTGTCTTCTATCATATCCCTCACAAAGTGATACTAAACATCAATGTGCTTTGTCTTTGAATGATATGCAGGGTTATTTGCCAAGAATATTGCACTTTGGCTGTCACAGTCTATCCTTATAGCTCCCTGTACTAAGCCCATAATTGAACACAATCTCTGCAACCAAACTGTTTCCTTGCTTGCATGAGTGGCTACCATGTATTCTGCCTCTGTAGTTGATAGTGCCACTATAGATTGTTTCTTACTCATCCAATTTACTGCACCTCCAAATAGGTTAAACTCATACCCACTTATAGATCTTCTCTGATCTAGATCTCCAGCCTAGTTTGCATCAACAAAGCCAGGAATATCCAACACTCTATCCAATCCTGGTCTTCCTTGGTAGCACAAACCATAATCACTAGTGTGATGCAAATACATGAAAACCCGCTTCACTGCTATCTAGTGCTCCTTCCCTGGTTTTGACATAAATCTTCTCAATACTCCCATTGCATGTGCAATTTCTGGTCTAGTACAAACCATCACATACATCAAGCTACCGACTGCACTTGCATATGGAACATGGGACATGTCCTCTTCCTCTTCTTGTGTCTTGGGACACGGTTCAACAGATAACTTTACACCTATAGGAATAGGAACCTTCACCGGTTTACTATCCCGCATATTAAACCTCTACAATATTGTCTCGACATACTTCCTCTAGTTTAACAAGAGCTTCCTCCTTGTCCAATCTCTTTTAATTTCCATGCCCAAAATATAGTTTGCAAGACCAATATCTTTCATGTTGAATTTTAAGGAAAAATGGGTCTTCAAATCCTAGATAATTTCTTTGTCATTTCCAATTAGCAACATATCATCCACATACAAGACCAAATAAATAACATGGTCACCAATTAATTTAAAATACACATAGTGATCTGCTTTGCTTCTGGTTAAGCCAAGTCCCTGTATAAATGTATCAAATTTCTATTACCGCATCCTTGGTGACTATTTTAACCCATAGAGAGACTCTTTAACTTGCATACCAGTTCTTTCTTACCCTTCACAGTAAAGCCTTTAGGTTGCTTCATGTAGATCTCCTCTTCCAGATCCCCGTGAAGAAATGTTGTCTTTACATCCATCTGTTCTACCTCAAAATCAAAAGCAACAACAACAAATAAAAGTAATCTAATAGAAGTTATCTTGGCAACAGGAGACAAAATATCACCAAAATCAATTCCCAGCACCTGGGAATAACCTTTAGATACCAACCGAGCTTTGTATTTCTTCACCTTTCCTTCTACATTTGTCTTCTTCTTGAACACCCATTTCTTCTATTGGGTTTCTTTCTAGCCGGCAACTCCACCAGATCCCAAGCCTCATTTTTGTGCAAAGATGTCATTTCATCAACCATGGCCTCTTTTCAGAGTTTTCCATCCTCTGAA
>APFE031351486.1:23592-51534 GCA_000404065.3 Pinus taeda | reverse complement strand
AAAATAAATTGGCACCAAATTTCTATGGACCATACCAGAATACAAAAAGATTAGTCAAGTTGCATATAGTTTAAACCTTCCTGATAAAAGTCGTTTTCACAATCTCTTTCACGTATCCTGCCATAAAAGGGCACTTGGTGACCATCAATCAGCACAAACAACGCTTCCATCCTTATATGATGAAGGGTCATTTTAAAAGCAGAGGGTATCATATCCACCAGGGAAAAGAAGCTTCGATCTCGTGTAATCACGGAATACTTGATCAAGTGGAAGGATTTACCAGAAGAAGAAGCTTTTTGGGACACTGAAGCGTTTCGTCAACAACATCCGTCATTACGTATGTTTTGAGGACAAAACATTTTTAGGGAGGAAGGCAATGTTGTATAAAAAATTAATTAATTAATAGTTATTAGGCAAAGGGCATGATCAAAGATCATGCCCATTCACCAAGAGGCACCCAAGGCAGTATAAAGCCAGTATAAAACCAGGGGCCTTCCACAAATTGTAATCATCTTCTATCTTTTCATAATAATAAATATGAATTTGTTGAGTATTTGAATGTAATTGTGCCAATCTTGTCACATGACAGGATCTCAAGACATTTTCATCAACATGACCAAGGAGACCAAAGATATACATGCAAATCTTCGTGATAATACCAAGTATGTAGTAGAGGGTAATGGAATCATTTAAATTCAAATGGACTCAAGATGTATCATGGAGGTGAACGAGGTGTTGTACATACCGGGTTTGGAGAAGAATCTCCTTTCAGTTCCAGCCATAGCAGACGGAGGACTAGAAGTCAACTTCATGGGATGTGAAGTGGTTATTAGACAAAAAGAAGCAGATCCCAACAAGAGGCAAGTAATTGAGAGGACAGCCAATGAAGGCTCTTGTACATGAGAGTGACAGCCAATGTGAGATTTAGCAAAGGAGGATGGGACACCTACACTTTAGAGCTCTTACTATGTTACAGAGAATTGTTAATGATATTTCAGAGATCAGGGTGGAGCAGGAAAGAGTGTGCAAAGCGTGTGCGCTTGGCAAGCAAGATAGGGCCACATTTCCTTACAATGAGACCAGATCTACGAGAGTGCTAGAATTGGTAGACTCAGCCGTTTTTGGTCCTATGTCTGAGGAGTCAATCACAAGGTCTTTCTACTTTGCGACATTTATAGATGGTTTTTCCGAGAAGACTTGAATTTACTTCCTAAAGAGCAAGGTTGAGGTATTCAGTTGGTTTCAAGAGTTCAAAGCTCTTGTGGAGAACTAGACCTGGAAGAAGATTAAGGTGTTGAGATCGGATAATGGAGGCAAGCATACCTTCAATTTGTTTCAGTATTTTTGCAAGGTAGCAGGGATTAAGAAGGAGCTCATGATACCTTACATCCCTTAGCAAAATGGGATTGTCGATAAGAAGAACAAGACCATAATGGAGGAAACAAGCGCAATGATTTATGACCAAGAATTTCCTACATTTTTGTGGGCGGAGAACTGCAATACAGTTGTTTATGTGCAAAAGGAGTCCTCACAAGATATTGGAGGATGTGACCCCTAAGGAGATGTTTACAGGAGTGAATAGCATGTGATCCATTTGCGCATCTTCATTAATCCAATGTAAGTCCATGTTCGCATGGAGAAGAGGACTAAGCTGGAGCCCCTATCAAAGAAGGGGATATTTTTTGGTTACAGTGAGGTCTCAATGGCCTACAAAATCTATCTTTGAAGACAAAGGGAGGTGATAGTCAGTTAGGATGTCAAATTCAAGGAGGGCTGAAAGTTAGGAGCTTTCATGAGAAAGAGCCATCAGGGATAGAGAATCGAGAGAGAGAGGCTCCTAAGGCTAAGCAAGGACCAACAACACCTGCAGTAGGGGCATAAGCTGTGGATTTGGAGGAGGAGCGAGATGTTCCTTCGAGCTCTACAAGGAGGTTGAGATGGATCGAGCAACCCTTGAGATACGTTGAGGCTCCTAGCAGCACTTTGAGGTAGAGTATACCACCAACTAGATTTTCTAGTTATTTGGCCTTGTCGAGCAGCGTCAATGAGACTACTAAGCCTTCCACTTTTGAGGGATGTCATGGTGGAGTATAACTCCATGAGAAATGATGTGTGGAACATAGTGCCAAGGTCGGAGGAAAAATCAGGGGTCACTTCTCGATGGATCTATAAGGTCAAGCATATGGCTTATGGCAAGTATCAAGAAGTACAAAGCGAGGTTTATAGCAAGACAACTCTCCCAACAAGAGGGATTGGATTACGAGAAGATATTCACACCTGTCACCAGATATGCATCCATTAGAGCAGTTATGTCCATTGCTTCAGCGATGGAATGGAGGATACATCAGATGAATGTGAAGATTGCATTCCTCAATGGTGTGATTGAGTACGTGTATATTGAGCAGCCTCAAGGCTTTAAAGTGCACAAGAGAGGCCTTATGTATGCAAGTTGAAGAAAGCCCTTTATGCGCTAAAGCAAGCTCCACACGCATGGTACGCCAGGATCGAAGGATATCTTCTTCGTTTGGGCTTCACCAAGGGTGAGGCAAAACCTAACCAATACTATGTACTCGTTGAGGGTGAACCACTCATCTTGATACTTTACATGGACAATCTCTTCTTGACAGGGTCGAAGAAGCTTATAGAGATGTGCAAGGAGGACCTTGCTTCAAAGTTTGAGATAAAGACATCGGCTTGATGCACTAATTTTTGGAATTGGAGGTGCAGTAGCAACCACCAAAGATCTTCCTAGGGCAAGGCAAGTATACAGTTGAGATATTGAGGAAGTTCAAGGAGGAGGATTGTAGGCCTATGTTTACACTAATGATCACTAACTTGAAGAAGTTGAGCACTTTTGAGGGCGAGTTTGTGGACCCCAACTGTACAAGCAGCTGATAGGGTCCTTGATGTATCTGGTCAACACCAAGTCAAGACAAGTTCATTAGGTGGCAAGGAAGCATGTGTTGAGGTACCTATGAAGCACAGTGGACTTTGCACTCAGATATGTTGGATTTGGTGGAGTTAAGTTGCAAGGGTACATAGATTCTGATTGGATTCAGAATGTTGTGGATAGAAAATCCACATCTAGATGTTGTTTCCTCCTTTGTTGCACCGATTTTCTCGTATTGAGTATTTTTGGGGACAATTGTCCAAAAATAACTGTGTCGATGTGATTGATTCTTGTACATATTTTTGTTTTTGTATAATGGTGTGATATTTGCAGTAGAATTTATTTTAATATTTACTGAAGGGATTTCATAAATACCTTTTTGGGAATAATAAGTAGGTGAAATAAAGCAGTTGTTGCAGTAATAGAATTTATGTTTAGAAATTTTCACAAAAATGGGTAAAGGCAATATCTGAGAGTTAGGCAATATATGAGAGTTTATAACAGATTAAAAGCAAGTGAAAAAGGTACTAGTTGATACAATATTGATTCTAAAATATAAGATAAGATGATTATATTAGTATCTAATAACTTACCATTAAAGTAGATCAATGGGATTGAAAAATACAGCTCGTATGAATACAATGAGAGAGTGCAAGTGCATCTCCTATAAAATGTCGAAATAATATAAAGAAAGAAACCTACATAAGTACGACATCATAACACATGTATAAAACCATGACAAAGGTGTGGCTTGTCCAAGATTGGAAAAGTGGAAAACTCGAGAACCCGTCAAGAGAGAGTGTGTGAGGAGAGAGATTTGACAATGAAGCCAATGAATGTACGAAAATTATATACAAACAAATGTATCTTCAATACGTTCATAAAAGACCTTTTTGCTACTACACCTAGTGTTTTCTATTGCATAGAAAGGGGAATGTGTTTAAAAGTATTACTTGAACTTTGCCCAAGGTTGGTACTGAAATGATTTACCGTATCCTTCTCAGGTAAGGCCATGTTATTCCTTCAGTGAATTATTAGTGGTCATATTGTATCGACATTTAGAAGAAATACATAACATAAAGTAACCAACGCTATAGAATTTGTCAGCTACAAAATTTCAACTCTCAAGCTTTGCTTCTTTCTGTAGGCCCTCTTTTCACTCAATATTCCTTCTAGGGTGCCTTCTTTCCTCTAATGTAACATCCACTTCACTATCTAGGGTACTCTTTTGGATTCATCTGCTTTATCTTATGGTGTACTACTTCTTTATTTCTTTAACCAAGGCTTTTAAGAGTAATTCATGTTGAAATTTCTAAGTATCACCCATTAGAAATTTTATCTGTATTCACTAGTTTATTTTGCCTACTTGTTTAATTACTAACAAATTATTTAACCATATAAACACTGAAATAATCACAATACAGTCTCAACCATCTATAGATCAACAGCTGAAAGAAATAGACAAACACACAAGGGACACTGTTATTTTTGGACAATCGTCCCTGGAAAAACCCAACTTGGTAAAACCGATGCAACGGTTCTGAGGGTTTTTATTATTAAGCATCTTTTCTTGAGTACACTGGGTGCCAAACTAGCTCACCCGACAAAGATAAAAAAATCCAGCAGTAATATCTCTCTTTGGAAGCAGATATTCTGAAAGTCTGCCCCACGAAACCCTCTCTAGCACAATCTGAAGCAGTGTGTCAGCCCTCCTGGCCTTTGCATCAACTTGAAACCCTCTGCGTCAGCCCTCTCAGGCTCTACACAGCCTCTCTGGCCCTCTACGTCACTTTTGCAGCCTCTGCGTGGATGACGCAAGCCCTTCTGGCCTCTGTGCAGTCATTGATGACCTCTGCGTGGCTCCCTCTGGCTCTGTGTCTGCCTCTCTGCCTCTGTGTTGGTCTTCCGACACTATCTTTGCCTCCCTGCCTTGTACTCACTGCCCCTCGCTGCAACTCTGATCACTTATTCGATTTCTCTTAGCAAACCCCACTCTAGAAAATCAAATCACTGATCACTCTGGTGTGTCTCTCCAACTGACCCTCAAGCCTCCTCTTATACTTTTTATGTTGGGTCTTGAACGACCGAGATTATATTTCTAATCAACAGCTAAGATTAAATTTGGCTTGATCCATGTCATTTAGAACCTTCTAACCCAGTTTTATATTATTACCCATTAATATTTTTATTTTCCTAAGTTTAGACTTATGAACCCATTAAAAATATTAATTATTTTAATATCTCCTTCGTCGGGTAGAATTTCCCCAAACCATTTATGGGTCTTGGAGATCTCATGTGCTTTAGCCTCTCCACCAATTTTCATGGCTAGAGCACATCCGATGCTACCCCAAATCAACAATTCAAAGATGCTCTAGGAACTCCCAATTGTTGTTGTCAAGCATTGTTCAATAAGCCCTATTGACCTAATTTGGCCATTTTTGCACATTAATATAACTTCATGTCAAAAATAGCTTAGGTAAAAAGCTAAGTAACCAAGATCCAAATCTAGATACAAATATGAATCTGTTGGATTTTTGAAAAGCCAAGATCTAGATATAGTGTGAAAAAAGGCATGTATAAAAGATATAAATATATTTTTATAATTCTGAAAGAGGCACAATGGGCTAGCTCAAGTGGTTAAGAGTTGTGAATTACAAGCAGGAGATCAGAGGGTCAAGTCCCCAGGCTGGTGTTGATGTTTGTAGCTTGGGCATGTACTTCTACACAGGCCCAACTGTCTAGGCATGAGCAAGTCACCAATTTGACCTGTAATCTTAGCAATTACTTCAATTATTAAAGTAATTGGCTTTTGTAAGATAAAGTGAGTTAATCTAATGAAATACAACGGTTATTTGCATTAGTGAAATAGATTAATTTCAACCATTGATCTCAAGTGATGTTGAGACCTAATCTCGACCATTAATCACCTTCGAGATTAGGGTTCTTGATTTGGACAATAACTCAAGCATATAAAAGAAAGGCTAGGCTAAGGTAGAAGACACACAAGACATCGAGTGAGCACAAGTCATTTAGAGATGGATGTCTCAGTGATTGGGTGGAAAAGGACTTCCATTCATGTGTGCCAGGCTCAAGGAAGGTGCAAGGGGCAACAAGGGAGGTCCAGATCAGTCAGCAAGATTTGCAGAGGGCTTGATCAACTGCATCAATTCCAGTTTCTTATTTTATGTATTTTCCTTAGTGGCCATTTTCCCAGAAAGGGAACCCTTGTAAGTTCTAATTTATTTAAATTAAGGACTAATAAAAAATGGTAAAAGTTTGTTTGCATGTGACTTTGATTAATACTTTAAATTTGTTTCCACTATTTATTTTGTTAATGTTAAAATTATAGTTGTGTTATTATTTAGTAGATCTAATCCGCAAAGAAAGAATTAACCAAGTGCTAGGGTTAGAAAATTTAACATGGTATCGGAGCGTAACCTCTGAAAACTAATTTTCGAAGTTCTGCACATTGGCCAAATTTGTAAAGAGTTCCGGGGGTTGGGTTCATCTGGATGGGCCAGCCACTATACAACAAAGAAAAAAAATTGGTCGTACAAGTTGTCATACGAATGATGCAGTGAAGGTCGAGTTGAATTGCTGCAAAGAAAGGTTAAGTTGTATGTTAGTTGGTGGTCTATAGATAGCACACAAGCGAAGATAAAGATTAGAAACAAATCAAAAAGCGGGGGGTAGGGGCATAAGTGGCCAACGGGATTGTCAATGGCCCACCCTAACACAAAGTGTGTCATAAAGGATCAAACATGAGAGTTGAAGAAACCATTGGGGCCAAGAGTCATAGCAAATGTGAGTGGGTTTGTAGGAGTTATCAGAGTTTGCATCGATACACATAGGGAACGAAGGGTCCATCCTGCCACCAGCAAGGGTGCCTCCAGGAGTATCGGCTTGAGGTACATAGCCCAGCCGCCAACGAAAAACAAGTGGCAAACGACCAATGTATAGCAAGTGCCACCAATGGCAAACAAGAACTAAAGTAGCTGTCGAAAGTCGTAGAGCATGTGAGTCACATTCGACTAATAGGTTCACCTGCAAGAGTCAAAACAGAGCTACAAAAGCATTGCAAAGAGGTAGGAAACCTACAGTCGTACAACCATATGAGTGGTGTGGTGCACAATGAAGCCAAGGAGCATATAGGGTACAGAGGTTGCATACACAAAGGTTGATAGGACAACATAGTGTGCATTCGGGTCTGTAGTATCACTGGAACAACAAACCATTGCAGTCAAGTACAAAGGATAGTACCAATGCAGCCAACAGTGATTGACAAAGGTTAGCCTTTAGAGAGAGAGGGAATCATATCACTCAAAGGTGTGGCAGAAAATTAATTTTGTGGGTGTTCCAAAGGACCATAACTCAGATGCACATGAAATCCTAATCATCTACAAACCAACATTTTTATTCTTATGGGACTTAAAAAAGGTGAAACTATCATATCTAGAAATGGATGTATCCAATCTCAAATTTGAGCATTGGCTAGATGGAGAATCAAATTTCCTGTAATTGAAGGCAAGGGTTTCCATTTTGCTGAAAGAGAATGATCTTTAGAAGATTGTGGATAAGGAGATCTAATCACCAACAGATCAAGCACAGTTGGCAGTGCACAAAAAGGAGGGCATTAAAGCTCAGCTTGTCATCGTGGATTGTTGAAAATTCAATTACAAGGTTGAGTTTCTAATCATGATAATTACTTGTGAATGATATATATGTTTCCTTTTAGCATTTTCTTCATTCAATTATGCCATCAAGCAATTAAACATTAAATTATGCAAGAAAGTAAAGATGATAATGCACAACAAATAAGGGACACTAGAAATTACGCCAGAGGCCATCGCAAAACCCACAAGGGGAAAATCCAACAACCCTTTCTTTATAGAATCAATTCAACAAGAGAGGTCCAAGTCTCAAACAAACTAGCCAATACAGTAGAAAAATAACCATCCTTCAAGTGCCAAGTCCATCCTCCAAGATTCAAGACAAGTATTCTTTAGTTTTGTCTACAAGATGCGATATGTCAATTACAGATCTATCCTCAATAAGAGTCCAAAAATTATCTTCTATTCCAGTCATAGAAACTTCATATCAATCTTAGGATCTTGCCACAAGAGGGAGCTACAAACTGCCATAGAAACCTATCCAAAACTTCATGTGGATGTCTTCCCAGAACTTCTCTTGAAGGAGAGAGAAGAAATTCAGATTGCTTCGATGTAGAAATTCAGATGTGTGGTGATACGATCTGCTTCAGGAAGCAATGCAAGTAGGCTTAATAGATAGCCTTTTGTCCATGTGAAAGGGTGACACATGAGATTGTTATAAAGGAAAATGACCTCCTCATCAACTCAGAGGACAAAGACATGATGACTGAAGAACTGACCAAGTTCACAGGCCCAAATGTCAAGCTAACGTTGTCTAGACACTATCAACCTGCTTTATAAAGCTTCTCAACAAGCTTAAGGGTGCGTTAGTGCCTAGGGTAACTCTACTTGCTACCTCGGGAACAGCGTTAGTGAACCTACATCAAGTTCTATGGGTCAAAGGAGCGAATTGACTGAGAAAATATCCCTAGATTCTCTCCTATGTTAGCTCATAAAAGCAGGGAAACATCAGAACTCAACCTGTTTGGGGCAATTCACAATTCTTAATGGAGTATGCAAACAGGAAAGAGCACTAAAGCATGGAAACATCACTACTTTTGCCTAACGGAACTCATGAAGGACTTGGAAACCCTAACCCTACATGCTATATATGCAAGGGTCGAAACATTTGAAAGGATTGCCTATTTGACTATCAAGCAGAGTCTTAAACTAAGGCATCAGAAGAGGTTAAGAAGGGAGAGAGAGGGAGGAGCTGGAGGGGTAAGGGAAGGCTGATGCAATTGATGGTTGTAATGACTCTTTCTACATCAATATAGAACTGCAGTTGTGTTGTCCACTCCGTGATGTTGGTAGTATAACTTGTTTATATGTTGATCTAATATCTTCTAGCATGACTAGCTTAGTTATATGCAACTAGATATCTTTTATATGTTCATTCACTTGTTTATCAAGGTTTTATGTTGTGATATCATGCTTGTCTTTGCTATGTGCAGGTTTTGATCTAGAGTCGGCTCAGGGGTCTTCCACCTAGCTGCATTGCGCTCTTCAGCATCACCACACTAAGACTCGAGGTAATAATTCCTTCTCGCTTTGATATTCGATTGTTAAACATAAATATGCATGTATCTTTGTGACATTTGCAGCTAATCTGACTGTCTTTCGAGGATCCCGGGAAGATCCTTGAGGGTTTTCTACACCACCAAACACCCGTGCATTAATCCCTATAGCAGAGATGAGCTGACTTGTCTTCTTGGAGGACTGACTTGGCCTACTTGAGGGGACAAAATTCAATTTTTTTTGTTTCTTATAATATTTTTCTTTTGACTCAAATAAAATCATTTGGACTCTAGCACGAAGAACATGCTTATAATCAAAGACAAATTGTAGATTATGAAGACTGAACCTAGTTACAATTTCAAAACTCCCTCTTAACTAGGGAGGTATTCATAATGACTATTAGGATGTTCTCAACTTGACAATTTTATAAGAAAGGATCATCAAGATTACAATAAGCATCATTATCAATATCATCACCAGCATCAACCACATTGGCATATCCCAGTCAGTACTCCTTACGTATGGCACATGCATCGTTTAGTAAACAAGCTCACTCTAGAAAGAGATCAAAGCATGATACCAAAACAAGCTCACTCTAGAAGGAGATCAGAGCATGACGTTGGGAGGCTATAGCCTCTAGGACCATTCTCTCTAATCCAAGTCAAAGTGACACAGGCATAACCTCCCTAATCAAGTCACTACACAATGACACAAAGAGAATGATTGTCCTCTACCAGACTATTTTCCTATAGAAGTCAAAGTGACGCGGAGATAACCTCCCTAATCAAGCCACTATACAATGACACAAGAAAATGTCTTTCCATTGAACATTCTTCCTAATCCGAGTCAAAGTGACACAGGGACTACAGCCCTAATCAAGTCATTATACAATGACATTAGAAGAATGTCAGTCCACCGAACCATTCTTCCTAATCAGGCATATGTACTTGACATAAGGATGACCTCCCTACTCAAGTCAAAGTACATGACACAAGAAGAATGTCAGTCCATGATGCTATGTAATCTTTCAAACAATTTTCCCTTATTTTGGTCAATGTACTTGACAATGAGATAACTTCCCTAATCCGGTCAAAGTACATGACACAGAAATAAATCATATCCATGATGCAATCATCACTCCTTCTCAATTAGAGAGGCAATCCATAAGCCCAAGTTTACCCCTATAATCTTTCCTATAGAAAGAGGAACCTAAGAATATCAGTGATATGTTTATCAATGAAGATGTACTGGAGCTTCACGACTCCCTTCAACACCATGTCTCGAATGAAGTGATACATGCTACGACCTATCATCATTGCCACCACCAGCACTTGAAAAATAATCCAGCAAGTAGCCTCAAAAATCATACAACTTCTCAACTTGCTAATCTGGCTACAATATACTTGTCCTCTACCATACAAAGTGCAATAGATGACTACTTCATGCTTATCCAAGAAATTATAATAGAGCCCAAACTGAAGCAACAAATTGTTTCTGTCCTCTACATTCTTTGCCCAAAACAAATTTGTAGTTGTTCTTCTCAACTCATCCATGACCAATTGTACCATGTTGGTAACTCCAACACATCTTAGCTCGACCATAAATAGTTTTTCTCTCTTCTTTGGATCGTAGAAGCTTTCCGATCACCCTAACTAGTTTCTCCCTCTCAAACTAAGACATATCTTGCTTAGCCTACTCCCTTTCCCAATGTGGTCTTTCAACATCTCAAAATCCTTACAACTGGAAAACGTCTTGACATGATCCTCTCCCTCTTACTGGGAGAATCTTCTATTCAATTCTTGCTATGCTACGCAAAATTCAAACTTGTTGATCTCCTGGCTCCCACTAAGCTCAGTTAATATCTATCAACTCAATACATGATTTGGAATTATATTCTACACACTTTACTTCGTTTACTAAGTACCACTTCTTCCATTCACAACGTTCACCTAGGTACTGCAATCCTCACTAGGAGGCCATTGAAGAACAATTACAACCAAGCACAGAATATAAAGACAAGAGACTATCTACTAGTAAAATAATAGCAATAATCAAACAAGAAAGATAAAATATTTATCTTTTGAGATGGGAGTCAGCTCCCTCTTGATCTTTAGACTTCTTGCATCCATCTGCAACTTTGTTGATGTCATTCCTTTCTTACAAAAGCTAGGGTCCCTTATTTCAATGGAAACATCTATCTAGGTCCAGCACTAGGGTTTTCTTCACAGACCCTAGGGTTTTATTATTCTTCAAATCAATCTAAGGTTTACATATCTTAATTTTGCAATACTTCTTTTATAGCACCAGACTTCAAAACTTAGATCTCAAATGCTATGCATGGAAACCTTTTATGGCTTGATAACTTGCATTTTGCCTTGCTGGACTTAATACATCAGAGAGGGTTTCAAGTTTTCTTTCAATCTTTGAAGAGGAGCTCAACCTCTCAATATCTTGTCATACCATAAGATATCAATGTTTTCGTGATCTTTAGCATCCTATTCTCTACATCACCCTCAATACATAGATCTGTACTCTTAGTACTTTATACATTGTGACTGAATACACCAAAATGGTAAGTATGCCATTCTTTTGCACATCATACTTGGCTTCCTTTTTACAGAGAAGTGACTATAGACCTTCGCATAAATCAAGGAAATATTTGTCCCATAGCTTCGCAACAATTTGCTACAGATTTTGGTGCAATAACAGAGTATATAGACTCAGATCTTTCGCTATATCATAGAGAATTACAAGCTTCAAAGAATTAACATTGCCCACAAATGATTAGTGCAAACTTCGTCCTTCAAGGGAATACTAAAGCGAGGTAGATATAATGATCTAAATGCTTCAAACTTCATCTTCTTTTACTTCTTCCTTTTTTTGCTTCGAGACAGAGATACTTGTGGTCAAATCCTTCATAGACTTTTCTTCTTTCATGGACTAGTGCCATAGATTTCGTGTATAGACAAAGTTTAGATTGCTTCACAGAGTTGATCTTGGATGTCATCCTAGACCCTTGGCCTATACTAGGCCTCAACCTCAAGTTTAGACTAGTCTTCTTCCACAGAGATATATTAGCCCAAATGAAAAATTTGTTCTGTAATTAACACAATTCGGACTACAAGACTAGATCCATAGAGATGATGTACTTCAGACTTCACGTCACTACTTGGCTCAGATTACAGAGGTTTCCATAGAGATTGATTTCAACTTCTTATTACCACATTCGAATTAAATCTCACCCAGATTATCATCAAGGACCAATATCATAGACATGTAATTCGAACTGCTCCATGAATGCAATACGCTAAAACTTGATTACGATCCACAAAGGCTCGGACTAGTATACAGACTTTTGTCCCTTTCCACAGACTTTTACAGACCACAAACTTAGCTCATGATCATGCCCTTCAAGGTAATCACAATTTCACAGAAATATATCTTTAGGAAACTCAGCACAGCACCACAGATAGAATTTGGATCACTTTATAGAGGCGGTTCGAAACTAAGAGAGGAGGACCTTATCACAAATGTAATTGGAACTGCTCTTCAAAACTAGCACTAATACCATGTTGGAAATTCAATTACAAGGTTGAATTTTTAAACATGATAATGAAGTGCAAAAACTTCTAATGCGCAGAAGAATATACATATAAATGTTTATTAATAATTAATTAACAAATGATGATTGTTTACATCGGGGCTTCTGGCTTATATATCGCCATGGGCACCCTTTGCGGAAAGGTATGATCTTATGATCGTGTTCTTTCATCTAATTGAATAAAATTAAATAATAAACCTAAAACTAACTAATTTTTTACATAACATTGCCTTCCTCTCGAAAGAATGCTTTGTCCTCAAAGCATACGTAACGACGGATGTTGTTGACAACATGCTTCATTCTCCCAAAAAGCGTCTTCTTCGGTAAGTTCTTCCACTTGATCAGATATTCCAAGATGATCAAAGTCCCACACTTTAAAAGGTCTTGGCTTAATCTCTCAATTTCCGATTTTTGGTGATGTGGATATCGGTATGGCTTGATGTTGACGGGGTCTGATCTTGCCTTGACTTCTATTGTATGCTCAATTTCCCTATTAGGCGGCATCTTCATAGGTAGGTCTTGAAATACTTTTTCATGCTTCCTAATTAGATCTTGTATCTCTGGTGACTCTTCACTGGTCATATTTGCAGATAACATTTCTAATTGGTGAAATTGTACTACATAAGCGGGTGCTCCTTTTCGACTCATCTGCATCATCTGAGATGATGATACAATTTGATTCTCTGGTGCTTGCAATCCGTGTAATTTGTACTTCTGACCTCCCCATTTGAATTTTATAAATTGTACTTGATGGTTGGTGGCATAAGTACCTAAAGTTCGTAGCCATTGAATACCTAAAACTACATCTACTCCTCCTAACGGTACCATAAAAAACAGAGACTCTAAATTGAAGTCTTGAATCTGCAATTTAACCTTATGGCATTTCCCCACCTTTTCAATCTTCTTATGGTTAGCTACCATCACCTTCATGTTTGGTAAGGGAAATGAAAAAATATTGAGTCTCTTTGCCATGGTTGCATCTAAAAAATTGTGTGTGCTACCAGAGTCGATAAAAACCACCACGTTGTTCTTCTTTATGTGTCCTTTTAACTTTAAAGTTTCAGGTTGTGATATACCTGTCATAGCTGATACTGACACTTGTGGAATACTTCCGTCATCTAATTCTGGTGAGAATTCTGGGGCATCTTCTGTTTCTTCTATGTCAGAATCTTCACTGTTTGACTCATTGGTTTCTTCACAATTATATAGGTTCTTTGGTTCTTTTCCTTTAGCACACCTATGTTTGGGGTCCCACTTCTCACCACAGCGCTTGCATTTACCCTCTTTTATCCTTTGCGTTTCCACATTAGATTTTTCATCTTCACGACGATGTGGTGGAACATATCTTGTATTATTTGAGTCCACATACTGGGGTATTCATCGTCTTGAATATGTTTTTTCCGCTTTTGACCAAAATATTGGTTCGAATTTCTTTTCGGCTATTTTTGCTTTTCGTCTTGCTACTTCTATTGATGTAATGTCATACATCTCAAGTTCTACTTGTAAATGGGTTTTGAGTCCCGAGACGTATGATTGAATTAGACGAGATTCTGATAACCCAAGTACTCGTGTTACTAAGGTCTCCCATTCTTGACTGTATTTGTCCACACTTCCTTTCTGTCGTAACTTGATAAGTTTTGGAAAGAACTCTTCTTCTTTTACACCTTAGAATGTTTTAAAGAATGCATTCTTAAATTTTCTCCAGCTAATGACGTGTGTTGTCTTTTTCCACCACATATACCAATTATATGCTTCTCCTTCCATTTTCATGGATGCGTGCCTGAGCTTTTCGTCATCGTCATTGATGTCATATATCTCAAAGTATTCTTCTGCTTTATTTATCCATGCAACATTGTTTTTTTCGTTTCCATCGAATTTAGGCATCTCGACTTTTGCCCTTCGTTGTTATGTTGCTAATGGTTGAGCGAAAAAGGGGTGTTGATTGGTAAAGGTATCCCAGAGTTGCTTGTTTGTAAAGGTTGCGTTACTCACTTCTTGGTGGGGTGTCGCTGATTTTTTTGGGGATTCAACTTTTTCATGAGAGTTTGTTGACTTTGTTGAATCTGATGAGGTGTGCTCTTGATTCTCTTCATTTTCTTTTAATAGTTGTGCGGGTGTACAATTCGCCTTTTTACACAAAAGTTTTAGCATTGTTAAGGCCTCCCTGATTTCTACTTCTGTTTGGACATGTTGATTTTCCATCTTTATTTCTATTTGATTTGTCGTATCCTGAAGACTTTTTATTTTGTCAGCCTAATTTTTGATATCGTCAACCTGCCTCTCAAGCTTGATATGGAATTCATCTAATCTTTTACTAACCTCATCGTGGTTACTATGTATCTTATGCTCCGCGTCCAATAATTTTTTTTGGAAATCTGCCATTGTCATTGTCGACATTAAGCGAGTTTGTGGGGGTGTGTATTTATCTGCCAGTTTAATTTTGTTTTAATTAATTAATTAACTTAATCTTCTAATATATATATATATATATTAATGTTCATAATATAATTATGTAATTACATATTATATTATTTAATTATATTATATATATATTTTATATATATAATATATTTATATTATATATATTATAATAAATAATATTAACGTTCTATTATTTTACTTATAATTAAATAATTTATTTTATACGATATATAAACATTATATATATTGGACGATATATATATCTAATGTTATAATTATATATGTAATGTTATAAACGTTTATTTATTTTTAACGCGGACAGTCACATCGATTCTTTTAACTGTTCAAAAAAACTTATAGAATTTTTTTTTGCCTGGTGATAATCGAGGCAGGCGAGCGAGGGACGAGTCAAGTCGTTAGGGTGGAGAGGTGTGCCTGTTGTGGAAACTCAACGTTCACTAGGGACACGATGGCTGCAAAAAAAAACGACTGGCAGAAGGGTTAAAGCGTGTGGTGGACTGTTAAGACTGGACAGCGGATCACTGTGGACGGGGTAGGGACACGATGGCTGTAAAAAAAAATGATTGGCGGATGGCTGAAGCGCGTGGTGGGTAAGATTGGACAGCGGATTGCAGAGGACGGGGGTTTTAACATATGCGCAGGAGCAGTGTGGGGCGTGAGTGAATGCGGGAGCCAAGGAAATTGATGTACAGTGAATCGGGAAGACAAGTGAGCCTAGTATGATAGGCATAGTGAATTGTGCAGCTATCTGCCGAGAAAAGAACCGCTCTGATACCAGATGAAGTGCAAAAACTTCTCATACGCAGAAGAATATATATATAAATGTTTATTAATAATTAATTGACAGATAATGATTGTTTACATTGGGGCTCCTGGCTTATATATCGCCATGGGCACCCTTTGGGGAAAGGGCATGATCTTATGATCATGCCCTTTAGTCTAATTTAACCTAAAATTAAATAATAAACCTAAAACTAACTAATATTTTACATAACAGATAATTACTTGTGACTGATATATATGTTTACTTTTAGCATTTTTTTCATTCAATTATGCCATCGAGCAATTATAATTATGCAAGAAAGTAAAGATCATTGTGCACAAGAAATAAGAGGCACCACAAATTAGGCCAGAGGCCAGGGCAAAACCCGTAAGGGAAAACCCAGCAATCCTTTCCTTATAGAATCAATTCAACAAGAGAGATTAAAGTCACAAACAAACTGACCAATACAGTAGCAAAATAACCATCCTTCAAGTGCCAAGTCCATCCTCCAAGATTCAAGATAAGTATTCTTTAATTCTGTCTACAAGATGCCATAAGTCAGTTACAGATATGTCCTGAACAAGAGTCCGAAAGTTATCTTTTGTTCCAGTCACAGAAACTTTGTATCAATCTCAAGATATTACCACAAGAAGGAACTACGAACTGCCACAGAAACCTGTCTACAACTTCGTATCGATGTCTGCCCAGAACTTCGCTTAAAGGAGAGACAAGAACTTCAGATTGCCTCAATGTAGTATATCATATGTAAGGTGATACGATCTGCTCCATGAAGGAATGTGAGTAGGCTTAATATATAGCCTTTTGTCCATGTGAAAGGGTGCCACCTAAGTTGAGCCGATTTGTCTTCTTGTACGACCAACTTGACCTACTTGACGGACAAACTATACATTTTGAAGATCGAACCTAGTTACAATTTCAACATGGATGTCGTGAAGAATCGTTGAATTCCTCGCTTGGTAGAAAAGAAGAAAACCATGGATATGTTCAAAGCTCTAGTGGACCTGTTTCATAGTGACAAAATGAATAGGAATACGATCTTGAGAAACAAGCTCAAACCCATCCAAATGCCAAGGTTTGATAACATTACTAGTTATTTCATAAAGATAACCCAAACACAAGGTCAACGCGCAGCAATTGGTGAGAAAATGGAGGAAGTAGAGCTCGTGAACATCACACTGAATGGTATTCCTAAGTCATGGGAATTGTTACCCACCAAAAGTCGATAACCAATAGCAGAAAAAATATTCTTTATTTGATAACCAGCCAGCAGCCATATGATAGTCAGTCGATAGCATTACGCCACAATTCTCCACCTATTACTCCAGTCAAATCTCGCTCCCATCTGGCATTCTTCTTAAAGGAAGGCAGGTCATCAATCTATAGGTACCATAACAATTCTAGTAATCATGTGCTTTCATTTAATGTTATGGGCATAATAATGTGCATCATGGGGCAAATTGAATCACTGACCAATCTCAAATGTATCCTAGTCCCCACACTTCACTTGTGAGGTTAGTCCTCGACTCTAGTCCAGTGGGACCTCCTCTAACGCCTTAAGGTTCAAGGAAGACCACTACTGGAGAGGCATTAATTGATATAGCATGTCCAAGGTAATCCATACTTACTGCTTTCCACCTCTCCCAATTATCCATCTTCATTCTTTGGGTTGAGAATCAATGGTCATTAGGACAAGCACCCTATATCCCAGTGTTGAAAATATCGATATCGGAAAAATATCGGCGAGGGTCTAGAAACATCTTATCAACAATATCGGCAAAAATATCGGCAAATATCGACAAGCATAAAAAATGCATAATATATTCATTTTTTCAGATTTTTAAACATATAAAGCAATAACAACATGAAATAAACACATTGGCACATAAATATGAAGAAAGCACTTATATATATGATGTCAAATAGAAATGATACATCAAAGGCAATACCATATTGGCAAATCCTGCTGATCCCTGATAATTGTCCATTCAAGGACTCAAATGTGGAGAACCAATACAAAATAACATCACATATATAAAAGTATCTCATCATCATGAGTTATATGTAGCAAAACAAATAAAACTAGCAGTTATCTATCTAAAATCACTGCCCTCTCCCCCTCTCATGGGAAAACATGATGGGTTGTTTGCTAGGCTTGCCCCTAGTAGTAGAAGGCCCTGGCCCTGCCTCTACACCTAATGTCAAATAATGAGTGCTAGGTATAGAGTTGTGCTCTCCTATATCTATAGCAAATGGTGTTGATGTTGATGCTCCCTGTTGTTGTATAGATTGTCACGACAACGCTCAGACCGGAGGCTGTCACCCTGATCCCCGATCTCTCCGTTTAAGCTGTCTCCCGCGGCTAAGGGGGGTAGACCCTATGGGACAAATGAAGACCAACTATGGACCAGTTGAGTTGGGAGACACAACAAGGTGATTTAGCACCTCACTGATTTTTGGAAAATTAAAGTACCAGTGCCTTATGGAGTTAATGATTAAATGATTTTTTATCAAAAGCTACAAAGATATGAACTTTATAATTCTATGATTAACAATCATTTATAAGCAAAATACAAGATATTCAACAGATGCACAATGCCTTAAACAATAATCCAGCAATTAAATTTATAAAGGTTGAATACATTAAACCACGAAATTTAAATGCTGACCAGTTTCGAATAGTTAATTTCCAGATATAACATTTAAGCACATTAACTATACCACAACAGAAAAAAGACTTCAAAAAGAATTTCTAATTTTTAAATAGTCTTTTTTCAAAAAATTTTAATTTTTTAAATATTGTTTTATAAAATTCTAAGCTTAAAATAAAACAAAAACAAATTTAATCTAAACTAAAGGAAATTTAAAATTATTAAAAAACTAAATCCTAAAATCAAATAAATCTAAAAATCAAAGCAAAAAAGGAAAATCTAAAAAAAAAATTATGATTTTTAAATGAAAACAAAATTTTGAAAATTTTTTATGAAACCTAAACTAAATAAAAACTAAAGATTATAAAACTTTAACCTACACATGAATATATATATGAAAATCAAATGCACGAGAAACTTAACTTATCCTAAGACTACATCACCATATGCATATGTCAAAAATACCTACGCTAAATCTTTACAAAATAAAAATGCGTTCATAAATCTTAAGTCCTAACTATATCCTAGCTTTATTTTAACCAACGCATAAAACTAAATATAACTCTAGCTGTATATACAAAGAAAATCGAAATGCTTTGTTTGGTGTTTGCTGGGCAGGTAATCGACGGGGGAAGGGTAGCTCGATGAGTTTGCTGCGTGAGGAGCTGCAGATGAGGATTGAGATTGCAGGTATGGCAGCGTGGAGAAACGTGGGATGGACGCGGAGTAGAAGGAACTCAAGCGAGGGGATGATACTGCAGCTGTGAGAGGCGTAATGAAGGAATAAAGGTTTCGATGGCAACGTTTTGCAAGTAGTAAGGAGCTCGATAATGGAGAAAACACAGAGGGAGAAAAGGCTGCCAAAGTGGATAAGCCTGATGAAGATTGCATGCAGATCTGGCAGCAAATGAAGGGATTTAAATTATTTTTTTGCAAGCTCTAGAGCAGCGTGGGAAAGACACATATCTGGACAGCGAGGAAGGGAGGTTTTGGATAACAGCGTTTGGAAAAGTGTTTTGCTGCTGACTGCAGGTTTGCTTGAAAAGAATACATGCAAGTCCAAGGTCTAGGGCAGCGATACTGGCAAGGGTTTTAAAAAAAAAAATTGAAAATTTCTTTCAAAATGAAATCCCAGACAGCAAACAGATAGCCTGGAAAAACCCTCAAACCTGCAAATTCTCCAGTAAATTTTAAATTGCCCTGCATTCAGAATTGTTTAATGAAAACCCCGAAAAAAATTTAAGATCAGTACCTGCAACCTGCAATGGCCAAAACAGAACACCAAGAAGTAAAATGTGAAAGAAACAAACCTAAAACCCTAAAACCAGTTAAAAATTTACAATATTTACAGATTTTCGACTCTTAAGCAGCTAGATTTGTCAATAATCCATAGTAATATTTTCATAATTTTAAACTTATTGTGAGATACTTCAGAAAACCCTTCTTGCATTCATAAGAAAATTTCAAATGATAAATCCGGAATTGAAACTGGCTGGGCTCTTTCAAAAAACGCAATTGGGGAGTTGGCTAGTTCAGCCGAGAACTTCCCTGAACGCCCGGTAATCTAAAAAAAAGATTTCCTGCATAGCTTAAAATCAACCATTAACATAGAGGGAAAAAACAAAACTGAAATCCAGATCAAATGGAGATACCTGCCATTATATTTCAGAAACTAAACTATCATTCAAACCCCAAAGATCAGACAAGATACCTGTGCCTGAATCAATCTTCATCAAGCTATTATCGATTACTGAAAATAAAATTATGCAGAAAAATAAAACATCTTACAACATTTCCAGAAGAGTAAACACCAGCAAGATTTTCAACCCCAAAGTCTTTCTTTATTGCACAAAAATGACTACAAGAGAGCTTTCTTTAGCACCAGACTCTCAAATCCCTTGTGATTTCAAATGACCCCTGACAACCTATTTAAAGGAAAAATTCCCAACAGCTAGTTCGAGTGATCCATGTCAAAATGATCTCGACCGTCAATGAGGATCAAAATCCCTATTAATCTCATCCATCGAATTTTTAAATGCATTTTAATATATTAAAAAATTGAAATTCTGCATTTATTTGCTCAAAACTTTGACTTATTATTATTTTATTTTTTCAAAAAAAAAAAAAATTATTTTTTATTTTTTATATTTTTATTTTTATTTTTATTTATTTATTTTTATTTTTTTTTTTTATTTTTATTTTTTTATTATTTTTATATTTTTTATTTTTTTAATTTTTATTATTTGTATTGGATCCTCGAACTTAGCTTTGGAAAAATCACCTAGACTAGGACTTAATGAGGGGATTAAAACATTTCCTAACCCTCAAGACATTTTACATCATGAACTTTGCAATTTTACATCCCAGGGGGAACCCATTTGACATAGACCCTATAGATCACCCAGTTCTACGACACAAAATTAATCTAGCAGATCAAGCAATTTGTATAACCTAACCAAATATTAGGATTATTTCCAAATTACTTTTACATAGACTCCGAAGCACACTAGGATTCCCCTAAGATTCTAATGACAAAATTCATTCCGGCTTTGGGGTTAGGCTGAAGGAAAACTCTGCCAATCATGGATCGGTGAGACAAAAAACCTTCTGAAACATAGATTATCACTAGAAAATTAGGTTTGCCTAGGCAGTTTACATACATGACTCAGATCTGCTAAGATTATTTACAATTTACACATGCAGACTGGGTTTACAAAACAATATGATTGGGCTGACGATGACAGTCGAATGGCACGGACACGTCGCTTAAGCGCTATCCCTTTTGCTAAAAAAGGGGGTGTACTGCTATGGGTAGTTGACACGTAGCGGTCAACACTCCCACAGTATCCTCCTCCTCCTCCTGCTCCTGCTCCTCCTTCGAGTCCTCCTCCTCTTGTTGCACCTGTTCTAATGAATCATCTGGCTCTAACCATGAAGGTGACTCCTCCAAGATGGGCTCCTCAGACTCCACCCTCCACTGAGTCAATATATCAATATTGTCTAAGGAAATGGCATTTGGATCCATTGGTGCTTCTATTTGCCTCACTCGATGTCGAATGTTGTAATGCACATACACTAAATCATTGAGGCGTGCGAACTCCAAGCTGTAAGAGTGTCAAAAAAACTAATGAGTCTTGACTCTTGACTCTTGACACTTGAAGGTCATAAATTAAAAATTAAAAATTACAATAAGTGTAAATTGCTCAACTGAACGCTGAAGCTCAAAATTATACCTATTGCGATTTTTTGCATGTATTTTCTCAAATACACTCCAATTGCACTCACACCCTCAAGAGCTATGTGTTTGACTCAAGATTCTTATGGCCAATTTCTGCAAATTTGGTGCCCTTGCACCATAGATTCGCCACCAAATATCTACAACAAAATAAAGTAATAAAAAATTCAAAGACTTAAAATAATTAAACTTTCAAATTAAAGTTACATAATTGAATTTTAAAAAAATAGAATTATAAGTAAGGAAATTCTAAATTGAAAATTCTAATTTCTAATGAGTGATGACTTGACACTTACGTGGCATGAAGAGGGTCCTTTCCCTAATAGCATCATCAAAGCCAAATAGGCCAACACAATCCCGATAAAAATGTATCTCGCGATTGATTTTGCTACGAAGCTCAGGGTCAGGTGCCATCCTATGAATATAGGAATGGAGCCCTTCCATCACCTCGCCATCAAAATCAAAGCATTTGTATGAAAATGCAAGGTTGAGGAAGAGTGTTCTTGCATGAATGGGTTGATGAAGCATCCCTATCCACCGACTATCAATCACATCCCATAACATCATATGCCTATCAAGGCCAGCAGAACCCTTGTCTGCATAATAAAAACGAATGGCCTCCTTGGCCGTATCCATGGCCTCATACAAATAAGCCATTGCAGGCTTCTCCACATTACCAATCTAAGAACCTTTACTATAGGTTCACTAACTAAGCATGCTTCTTCTACTCCACGCCAAAACATCTCAGAGTACACCATTTTTGCAATGGCTTTCCCGTCCTGTCTCCTGTTGTATCTACAATTACGTCAGTCATCAGACACAAACATTTGCTTCAACTCGAACTAACAGCGAAGCAAAGACTGAAGAGTAATAAAGTTTGTGGCAAAACATGTGATCGCAAGACGCTGCAACTCCTTGTTTCTGGTGAACTTCCTCACGAGGCTAAGAACAAAAGCATGGTTATAAATAAACTTGGGGACGCTCCTAGCCATATCAACTGCCTCCTTGATGAAGGAGAGTTTCCCCATATCCTCAAGCAGCAAATCAAGACAATGTGCTGCACACGGAGTCCAGAACAATGTGTGATGCCTCTCCATAAGCATCTTGCCGGCAGACACATAATTAGCTGCATTGTCTGTTATGACTTGCACCACATTCTGCACACCAATCTCCCGAATGAACCCATCTAACAACTAACATATCGTTGTTGCATCTTTGATATGTTCTGATGCATCCACTGATTTAATAAACATGGTATTTTTAGGACAATGTACCAAGAAATTTAGAAGGGTCCTACCCTTCCTATCTATCCAACCATCAGACATCACAGTGCATCCAATAACTTCCCATGTTTTTTTCAACTCTGCTAATCTAGAGTTGATGTCCTGTTTTTCTACTCGAATAATTGACCCCCGCAACTTCTCATATGTAGCACTTTTGTACCTTGGGCCCACAACAACAATAGCATCACACATTGGCTGCCAAAATGGATTGGTTTTGGTGATGCTGAGAGGTAAGTCACTCAAGAAAAGACAACTCCCCATGACTCTATCTGCTTCTTGCTTCTCCTTTTTTTTAACAAGTGATTTTATGCCAGGTTGTGATCCATGTCCTGTTCGTGGAACAAAAAATGATGACCTCGCACTAGCAGTAGCAAGTGATGTTGTGGAGCCCCTCCCACCACCCTCAGCATCAAAATCAAGAGAAGATATCCCGAAAGATCTAGCTGCACGTTCAGCCTTGTTTCTTTCTGTCTCTTCCTTCTTTCTATCTTTTTCATCAATTGCCTCAAGAGCTTTTTGTATAAGCTCCGAACTAGAAACTGTACAAATCCCAACATCATGTCGAGTGAGTCTAGCCAGATGGTATTTCACTCGTGTAACCCCTCATTTCATCCTGGTCCCACACAATTTGCATGTAAGATATGCCTAATTTCCCACCATCAAGCTCCCCATACTTCCAAAATGGCTCCAAGGCTTTTGGCATATTTGAATTTTGTAGTGAGCTAACGCAAACCTAGGGCTCCAAAAAAAATGGAATTAATAAGTAATAACCACCTCATTTTACAAAATAATTTTTTTGCTACATTATTTGCAATGTGAATTTAATGAAAAACCATAAATGACAATAAGAGGGTGCATTTGAAAGTTTAAAAAAAATGGAGTTTGTTGTCCAAATATGGAGAAAACCCTTGCATTTGCTCATGGGCATGAAAATCATAGCAAATGGAAAAAAAAAACAAGCAAATGTTTGTAGGCAAATAAGTAAGCAAGAATAATCCTAAAACTATCAAAAACTTCATTAACATGGGGGTTTACTTGAACATACCTGTTAATGGAAGAAATCAATTTGTTTCACTGTTCTTCAATCTTAGATCAACAAAATCTCCGTTGTTGGTGGCAATAATGGCTATTCAACACTCAAATGCTCCTTGGCAGCAAGCGAATAGCTCTCCCCTTCCTTCTCCAGCAATCAGAAATGAAAATGAATGCAAAAAAAAAAAACAAAATCAGCCTTTTCTAGCCACGGCGGCAACTTTTCCCTGTACCTAGGCAATATTTTGCATCGTAGCGCGATATTTTCCCGAGATATTGCTGATATTTCGGAAATATCGCAATATTTTCAAGGAGACAAAATATCGCGATATTTCCTCTGTGATATCTCGTCTCCCTGAAAATATTGCGATATTTGCAAATATCAGCGATATCTCGACGATATTGTCAACACTGCTATATCCTTGAGTCGGTGTGAAAACTTGGCCCTAGAGGTTGATGCAATTGAAAGAACGATAAAAGCACATAAATCTACAATGAAAGAAAATGTAAAATGCAAAAGATGTCTAGGAGATATTTAACCATCGGGAAAATCCATAATGTTCCTTTTTTTGGTGTTTCTCATGGCATGGTTAGGATGGACTTTTAGGGTTGGAGGTAGACAAGTCGTAAGTGCAGGTTTACTTCATCAACAGGCCCAGGGACTTTTGGAGATGCCTCATGGGCTTTTGAGGAGTTTCTATGGGATCCGATGACATTCGCTTAGCGTATTCCATTATCTACACAACTTGTCTTTCATTTTGTCACATTCTGACAACTTTCGAAAAACAAGGTTATTATTGGGCCTAACTCAATTAATTACACTTAAGGTGGCATCCCAAGAGGAATACTTGACAGAACACCTTAGTGTAATAGCTTGTTGGAACCGGAACAAGAAGATCTACAGGATGGAATAGTTAAAAGTGATTTTCAGTGACCTGAAGAGGCGTGTCACTAGTCGTTATTTTCCACTGGGAGGATTTATCTATAAATAGAAGCTAATTTTGCTTCTCAATTCATGATGACACGGGTTCTAGACTATGTAAATTTGTAACGCTTGTATTGAGCCAATGCTCTGCTAGGAACGTTCGGCACCATAATAAAAGACTTTGGGGTTCAGTTCATGGTGTCCGTGTCTCATTGGTCCATGGTACGCGCTAGTTATGTGCTAATCATATATTGTGCTTTAGTGCTATATAAATCATTATTTCATTTGTCAATGATAGGAGCATTCTATTGGTAAATTTTGGATTTAAGTTAGGTGATCCAATTCATTATATGATCTAACAATTATTTTTTAAGAAGATTATAGAGATTTGCAGGTACACTAGCCCTTGGGCTCCAAGTTCACAGGTTGTGGGCAAGGGTAGACCTTGTTTGTGCTCCGGGAAATTTATATGGTATTGTTACTTTGCTAAAGGGTGTGGCCAATATTAATCTATTGAAAAAATATATTGATCCATTATTCAGAGTTAATTTTCTCAAAAAATTCTATTTTACAAGTATTGTATATTTGTAAATATTTTGTACATAATATCAAGGTCTTGAGGTCAAACAATGGGAAGAGTACACCTCCAATAACTTCAAGGATTTCTGCAAGGAGGCGAGGATTAAGAGGAAGATGACAATCTCATACAACTCTTATCAAAATGGGGTTACCGAGAGAAAGAATCAATCCATCATTGGTTCTGCTAAGGCTATGGCACATCACCAGGAGCAAAGGCATGTAACACAGTAGTGTATGTGCAGAATAGGACTCCTCACAAGATATTGGGCAACAAGACTCCTGAGAACGCATTCACAAGAGTGAACCTAGAGATAGGACAGTTGCACATCTCTGGTTGTCCAATATACATCCATGTTCCTATGGAGAAGAGGATGAAGCTAGAGCCTTTAGGACAGAAGGGCATCCTTATTGGATAAAATGAGACCTCAGCGAATTACAAGATCCTCACACCAGCACAAAGGAAGGCAATTGTGAGCAAGGATGTTAGGTTCGAGGAGAACTTGGCATTTGGGAAGTCTAATGAGTTGCCAATAGCAATGACAGAGGACAAGGAGGAGGCTCCAAAGGTGGAGCTACAAGCATAGGCTTCCAGTTCAAGGAATCAACCTTCAGATGGGGTGGAGTCAATAGCAACTTCCAGGTCTGTCAAGATACGCATGTGATTTGAGAAGACATTGAGGGAAGCTTAGGAGAATGTGGAGGCTACTAGGAGCATAGTCGAGGAGTGTAGGCCTCAGAAGAATTTTTCAAGCTACACAGCACTAACAAATAGAATCCTTGAAGAGGCAAAACACCAAATGATGCATGGGACATTGTGCCAAGACCAAAGTAACAGCCAACTCCAAGTGGTTCTTCAAGAAGTACCTTCCTCTCTAAGAAAGAGTGTTGATGTTTGTAGCTCAGGCAGGTAGTTCTACACAGGCCTAAGTGTTTAGGCATGCGAAAGTCACCTAATTGAGCCTTGACCTTAGCAATAAATTTAAGTACTAAGTAGTTGACTTTTCTAAGATAAAGTGTTTTAATCTAGCGAAATGCAAAGGTTATTTGCATTAGTGAATTAGATGAATCTCAACTGTTGATCTCAAGTCATGTTGAGATCTAATCTTAAACATCAATCACTTTGGAGATTAGAGTTGTTGATTCGGTCAACAACTCAGATTTATAAAAGGAAGGTTGGGCTAAGGGAGAAGACACAGAAGACACCAAGTGAGCACAAGACATATAGAGAAAGACATCTCACTATCCCAGTGATTAAGAGGAGGACTTCCATTAAAGTGTACCAGTTTGAGAAGGTGCAAAGGGCAGCAAGAGAGATCCAGATCTGCAAAGGGTTTGATCGGTTGGATAAATTTCAGGTTCTCGGTGTATGTATTTCCCTTAGTGGACCATTGTCCCAGGAGGGGAGCCCTTCTATGTTCCGAGTTATTTAAATAGAGGACAAATTAGAAATGACAGAAATTTGTGTGTCACAATTGTGAGATTGATACTTTAATTGTGTTTCCATTGTTTATTTTGTTTAGGTTAAAATTGCAGCAGTGTTAAGTTGCAAAAACCTCAACCAGATGGTTTACCTGGGGCACCATCCGTGAAATAAGGGGCAATACTTGGAGGGTTTCCCCGGGTTGTGCATTCCATCAAAAAATAAGTCTAAAAGAAAGTGTGCAAAACTCAAGTTTAATGCAATAATTAATGCATTGTTCCACCAAGTTTGTGGAATGGGAGTGCAGGGAAATGCCTCCAAGGGACATGTGGAAGCACCCTCCAAATTCTATGGAATGCCATAGGGAAAGTTGGGGTCTCCAACCAATGGGATGCAACCCAATATACAAAAACTTTAAATTTAAAATATATGAAAACTAGAATATAAATCATTGAAATCTTATACATAAAATTGTGCCAATAGCATACATCATTCCATGCAACATAATAGAACATAGATGATGGCATTCAATGATGCAACAACATAATAATCATGATTCACAAATCATCTATCGCCATTGTATTTCTCATAGTATTTAGAATATTTAAAAGATATAGATCTAAGTCTTAAGATCATTTATCTGAGAACAAGACCAACCATAGTTGCAGGAATCGCCCCCCCCGCCCCGGATCCTAAGCCGGAATCGCGACTCGAGGCGAATCGTCCCGGAATCCATAGGCGAAGCGCGCTTCCAAAATTGAGGTGGCGCGATTCCGGCTTTTAAGTGCGCTTCCTGCCATTTTAGGTGGCGTTGCCCCGGAATCGCGCAACCTGGGCGCAACCTGGACGCAACCTGGGCGCAACCTGGGCGCAACCCGCGGGGCAGCAAAATAAACATAATTTCTTTTTAATTTCTTTTAAAATTTAACTTAACTA